>CAJHQP010012315.1:0-12458 GCA_905132765.1 Moricandia arvensis
TGACCATATGTTTATAAATAGATAACACATAATATATAACTTACGTAAATCTCCCTTATTTTATATGTGTCTTAACACAGTAGTATAAACCAATTTGTAAACCATATATTAATTGATTGTTTGGTCCGGTTAAATTGAATTTAAATGTCTCTTAACCAACATCAAAAATGTATAAAGCCGTATATTAAATCATTTCGAGTAACATTGTTTTCAAATATATTTCAATTTTACAACTACAGAAGATAGAACATATAAAAATATCATGGTGTAAGTTTGACACTTTCAAAGAAAATTTTTACAGCTAAAAAATATAGAACACATAAAAAAATTAACTTGCTAGAAATTGTATGTAAGACCTTTGTTGAAGAACCATACTCATTGTAGTTCTTTGTTACTAAGTTTTATAAGGAATTCATACCGATCGTATACAATGTATACTCTCTAGTAGGTTTTAAATTGCAAAAGCTTTCTTTCCAAAAAGAAGCAATATCATATTTTGTGATAACACATACTACATCTTTAAGCTCTAGTTTGGACAGTCTCATCTAACCCTTGGTACTAATTAAAGATACACACTCAACGTTCTCGTCATCAATGTGCAGTTGTATAACACGTACCAACATTTCAGTAACAACACTTGAATATGATATTGCTTTATTCTTCGCCGAACACCGAACACAAAACAATGTACACATATATAGTTGGTGCATCGTGGAGCTATATTTCCGCCTGGATATGTCTTAGAAGAAAGTTTGTGTCCCCTTACAATAATTAGTTGGTCTGTATATGTATCATGTTGAGGATTTTATTTACACTAATCTAAACCTAAATTCTTTATTAATGCTTCCATATCAGCAATAAAAAAATAAGGGATGCCACCTAAGCAAAATCTCTTTTCAATTAGTACAAATTTTAGAGTTATAACTTTTAAATGATCCTCAATTAATATATATAATATATATATATATGGGATAATACTTAATTTCTGAATCTTTTTTAGGAAAAAACAACGAATTATTTATTAACAGCAAACACCGAATTAACGAAACCAGATCAAAAATTATCGAATTAGAATTCTTGCTGGTTTAATATTAAAAACCTCTTTGAATGTCAAGTTACAAAAAACAAGGGGAAAATTGTTTTTAGCCAAAAAATAACGTATTATGTCTCATTAGACTAATTCCAAATTTTTATCATTTTTAATCTATAATGCTCCTTTTTTATTTATAACAATCATTTAAAAATAGTTTTACAAACAAAAAAAATTGGAATTATTGATGAAATACCTAAATCAAATTAGAGGTATTTTTTTTTTTGAAAAATGTTTAAATCAAATTTAAGTTTTCAATTCTTCGAAAAGCAGAATTGACATTCTAGAAAATGGAAAATGAAATCCATGTTTTACATTAAATCTACTAAGATTAGAATACGTCACCTACGTAAATTAAAGTTAATCAAAAAATATTTAGAATAACACATTTTACGTTTAACCTATCGCTCTAAAACATGTAGAATACATAATCTACACATTACTCAAAAATCTAAAATCAGTAGAAATTGAATTCAAACATGTTCACTATATTTCACATATGAAATGCCAAATTATACGGATAAATATGAAAAATTTCAAAAATATGCCGAAGAAAATATTTGGAAATATTCATTTCGATATTTGAAAAAAAAATCAAATTATTAACATATTATTTTTATACTTTGACAATTATTTTAACTAGTTTACATATTGGAAATATTAATTAGTTTAGTTATTAACTTATATTTTCATATTGACAATATTTTTAAATTATTTTATATTTTTAATTGTATTTTATTTTGATATTTATTTTTATATTTTTGAAAATTAGTTTACATATTTAAGATATTAATTTAGCTTAATATAATTATATTTGAAAATTAGTTTTTATTGTATTTTCGACGGTACAATTGGTATTTCAAAAACAATTACACTAATGGGACAATTAACCCGTTTATTTGGGTCCTCAAGTCGGATGTTCGGGCGGATCTTGTCGGATTTGGGTCCTTCGGATCTTAGATATATAGACCTAATAGGATAAAAGAATTTGTTGGTTAGGATTCGGTTCGGGCTATATCGGGTTTGGGTCGGTTTGGTCATTATATAGTTGGATCCAATAGGGTAATTAGAATTTATAGGATCTGGCGTCGGTTCGGTTTCGGATCGGGTTATGTTAGGATCCTTATTCTGGCCGGCCTAAAAAATACCTAAAACACAAATAATACCTGAAAATATTTAAATACTAAAAAAATCTAAACTTTTACCGAAAATCTGATCTGAATATATGAAAAGTACCAAAAAATTTATCTCATTATCCGAACTATATTTTTTGAATATCTAAAATTTTACCTGAAACCTAAAATCATACCCGAAAAAAATCCAAATCTCAAACTTTTGAAAATATACATAATACCAAAAATATACTCAAACACACATATATACCTAATATATACTAGAAGTTTCAAAGTATTTTGGATACTCCATGAGGTCTCGGATTTGGGTTGGGTTGGGTTCAAGATCCTCGGGTCCTCGCACAACAAGACTCAAAGAGTAAAAGATCGTTCAGTTCTTATCCCAAACCAGAATATTTGGGTCAGTTTCGGATCAGGTCCTCGGGTCCGTGGTAAAATTTTGAGACCTAGAAATAATTATAGGTTGAGATTAGCATAATAAAATAATTTACTTTTTTTTAGTCTAAGAAAATAATTTTCCCCACAAACAATAATCTAAAAACTAGACTATGTGGCACGTGCTCAAGTGTTCAAAATATATATCATGGTAACAACAACTTGGATGACATATGTCATGCTATTTCCCCACGAAAATTATTCATATAGCATTAAATACCAATCAAACTATGATCTCATGTTAGATCTCCCTAAATCAAAAGTTACAATTTATCCCAGATCGATAGCTCGAATCTTAATTATCCATACACTATGATTTTTATTGGTTTACTGTTAACCAATAATTTTAAACTAATTAAGCAAGGACAATAATTTTAATTTTTATTCAAAAAAGAAATGCTCATGCACTATTCAAACTCCACACTATCATTATCATCAAAAAACTTTGAAATTTCATATTTTTCAGAGATTTGGAAAATTTGTTTTTTGACAAAATTGAAATTTTGTTTGGTCTTAAAATTGTTTGATTAACAATAAATCAATTAAACCACCGTCTATGTGTAATTCCGTTCTTAACTATTAATTCAGAAAGAAATAGATTTTGAACTATCAATTTAGGGAGAAATAAGTTTATAACTATAATTGAGGGAAGTATGGCATGAAGTTATAATTCGATGGATATCTGATGCTATATGATAGTTTTCGTGAAGAAATACCCACACTTATATATTAACCCGATTTGGATTTGGACTTGTATGCATAATTAGATGTAGTTTCTTGGTTTAAATGATAAATAATTAGAAGTAAGTTGGTTGAAGAGTTTTTAAACACGAAATGATGTAATATCGCCAGACCAAATATAGCTGTCGCGTGTAAGATAAATTGGAGTTACCGGGACATTATACAAAGTAGTTTTCCATTCCACTAAGAGTTCTGAGCTGGAATCACATTGTATCTTCTAGCTAGACTTTGTATTCCATGAATATATAGATGTAAATCATATGCTAATGCATGTCAAATAATTTTGACGTAATTCAATTTATGGTAATTTGTATTTCTATTAAAATTCGAACGAAAGTAACAAAAATAAATTGGATTGGATACGAATCTCTCTCTTTTTAGACAATTATGAAACCCGTCTTATGAATACGAATGTGGCATATCTTTAGAGCAACTTTAATGGTTGATTTACCGAGTTTAAAATATATATATATATATATATATATATATATATATATATATATATATATATATATTGGAAGTTTTTAATATTACTAATACTCAACCGAAAATATACTAATTCATTTTTGAGTTAGTTTTTCGTAAATTTAAAAATTTTACAATTAAATATTAATATATATATATAGTATATATATATATTTTAAGAATTTTGGTGTCAAACCCCTTGTTTAGAGGTGCTTTAGCGGAAGATGTCTTTCTGGTCGAAGTAACCTATGTATTTAAGACTCTATGTAAACCGTGTGCAACATGGCAAAGGCAAAACTGTTTGATCCACTCTGCGTCACTGGGCACGGGTGCGTGTCCATCAAGACATCGTTATCTCAATAGGATTTGGAGGAAAACTGTGGCAGTGGCGTCATTGAGTTGACCACTTGTCTTGAGTCTCACGTGTTTTTGAAAACTCAAATTTGTTATAATTGTATTAGATTATATCGTTTTCTTTTGTAAGTTTATATGGTATATATATTATGCTCATAATAAAGTTATGTATATAAAATAAGAAACAAAAGAATCATACCAAAAGAAAGGAAATGATATTACTATTGTTCAGAAATGGCACTTTGATCACCAAAGCATTACATCTTTTTATATAGGCAAATTTATAGACACATATTACTGTGATCATTAATGAAATAAGTTCAATTTTCATTCTTTCACGTTACCTTCTTGACTTTCATAACACTCCCCCTTGAAGACCATTACATTTTATGTCTTTTATCGTGCCATCTTTAGTTGCCTCGTTAAAAAAATTCTTGGAAAAACCATAGTAAGGTAAAAAGATAGTACAACTCAAAAGCCCCTCCCCCTCAAGTAGACGACCATTACATGTCTTGTTGATGACACATTCCAATGTTGTAAACATGTTTTCTGAATGTTGTAGTGTGTAATGACTTCGTAAAGAGATATGCGACATTATCACAAAATCGAACATATCTCACTTCAATTTCTTTATTCTTTTCGAGTTTTTGGGTATATGAGAAGAATTTCAGTGGAATATGTTTAGTTTGTTGCTTTTGATATATCCTTCCTTTTTTTGAGCGACACATGTGGTATTATCTTTATATAGATGGTCGGTTTTGAATGTGTTGACTTATTTATTTGAGCCAAACACATTCTCTACTTGCTTCGTAGAGAGAAATTATTTCAGCATGGTTTGAAGAAGGGGCTACAAGTGTTTATTTTTGAGATCGCCATGATATATCTGTTCCTCCAACTGTGAATACGTATCCAATTTGTGATTGATCTTTATGGGGATCAGACAAATATCCTGCATTTTCAAAGCCAACCATTTCTCCGCTTGAGTCGTTAGGATAAAATAATCCTAAATAAATCGTTCCTTGAAGATATCGAAAGACATGTTTAATCTTATTCCAATATCTTAGCGTAGGGGATGTGATGAATCTTGCCAAAAGATTAACGGCAAACGATATGTCAGGTCAAGTACAGTTTGCAAGATAGATAAGCGCTCCTACTGCACTTAGGTATGGCACTTCAGGACCAAGTATCTCCTCATTTCTTCATGTGGTCAAAAAGGGTCGTTTTCAACATTCAATGATATAACGATCATAGGAGTACTTAGTGGAGTTGCTTTATCCATCTTGAATCGTTTCAACACTCTTTTCATATATGTTGATTGGTGTACAAATATACCCTTATGGAAATGCTCAATTTGTATACCAAGACAATATTTTGTTTGTCATAGATCTTTCATCTCAAATTCTCCTTTTAAATAATCGGATGCCTTTTGTATTTCTTCTCGAGTCCCGATAATATTTAAATCATTAACATATATGACAATAATAACAAATTCAAAGGACGTTTTCTTGATGAAAACACATGGGCATATATGACTGTTCACTAAGACGATTATACCACATGCGTCCAGATTGTTTTAAGCCGTATAATGATCTTTTCAATTTTATTGTATATAACTCTCTAGGTTTAGAACTTAATAGTTCTGGCATCTTGAATACATTGGGTATTCTCATATAAATATCAGTGTCCAAGGATCCATATAAATATGATGTAACAACATCCATTAGACGCATCTATAGATTTTGATTAGCTGCAAAACTCATTAAAAATCTAAATGTGATCGCATCCGTAACATGAGAATATGTTTCTTCATAATTGATCTCGGGTCTTTGAGAAAATTCTTGGGCTACAAGACGAGCCTTATATCTCATAACCTCGTTCTTCTCATTTTGTTTCCAAACAAAAATCATTTGTACCCAACTGGTTTCACATCTTCTGGTGTGATTATAATAGGTCCATATACCTCTCGTTTGTTAAGCAAATCAAGTTTGACTTGTATTGCATTTTTCCATTTTGTCCAGTCGTGTCTCTTAAGACATTCAAAGATAGATTTTTGTTTTGAATCATCACTCTCTTCATTATTTCCTTTGAAACAAAGTACGAGAAAACATTATCCACACTATTCACTTTGTTTCGGTTTCATATTTTTATGTTATGAATATAATTAATATAAATCTCATGATTTTCTTCACAATCATGATGTTCAGCACTCTCATCATCCTTATGGTTCATTTCTTCCAACTTTTATGTTATATTGAAAAGATTTTGCTTTTCAAAACTCGTAACAAATTTACGTATATAAGATAATCATACCAAAAAAGGGGAATGATATTATTATTGTTCAGAATGAGCACTTTGATCACAATGCATTTTATCTCTTTATATAGGTTATAAACAAATATTATTGTGATCATTAATGAAATAGGCTCCATTTTCATTATTTCACATTAGTTTCTGGACTTTCATAACAAAAGCTTTTTTTTTTTGGTTAAAAAGGGCAATAATTTATACTAAACTTTAGAATACAGTAAAAGCCCAAAAAGGGAAACTTTTTTTTTGACAACTGTGAAACTAAAATCAAACAAAAACACATATCTTCGTTTCAACTAAGTAAAGCCAATATAGTCACATCCCATCCACACATTATACGTGCATAAAACCATTTGGTTGATCTCTTTGTGCCAGTTTTGGCGATCTACTGGCTGCCCATTCCAAGTTCGGAGATGAGAGTTCGGACTCGAGCGAAGGCGGAGGATGCAGTTCGACCTCTCTTAGAGTGGAGGATGTTGTGTGACGCTTGTTTTCACAAAACAATGTCCACCTCCCGCTCTCAACCGTCGAAGGATTACAGGCTGGTGCCTTCCAAGCCCACTATTACCCAATAAGCCACTTCTAATTGGACCGTCACGTTTTTAAAAACCTAACAAAAAATAAAGAAAGATGCATACGTGTGAATATCATTGGGGATGGATGGCTTCAGTCACGGAGTCACGGTGTGAAGCCAATTTTAGTTGGAAGTTAGGTGTCTTCTTTATCGTATGTATCAGAGACCTCAGGTCCCATATGATATAAACAACGTCAATTTATCTAACAAATTTAAAAATGTTTCTTTTATGAATCAAATTAATACTCTTTTTTTTCATAAATATGTAATAACTTAACAATCACTAAGAAATCTTCATGTACATAAGTCAAACTTCTTTTTCCTGTAAGGAAGAAAATTTCGGTTAGGAATGGTTATATGAGAAATTATCACATGTTTTTATCGAGTGAACTTATATTAAATTTAAGGAATTCCGATTCTTTTAATCTTTAAACCTCGTATGATTGATAACTTTTAAATTTGGCGAGCACAAGCGGAAGTACTATAATTAAAGTAATGGATTGAAACCATATTTGTCAATATATAAGAATCTGGTGGGTGAGTTAACAGTTGCTAAGTATACATTTAGACTTTTTGTAAGCATATAGTTGAAATAATTGGCCAAAAAGGTCCTACTTATTAGTAGTTGTTAGGAGAAAAGCATGAGTGAGTAGTAGTTGCAACAATTACACTAAGAGATTCTAAGACCATAATCTTCATCATTGGCTGTGAATAATATTTGAAAGCTAACAATGAAAAGGAAGAGGTAGGCCAACAACATAGTCACATAACCCAACCTCTCTAGTTAGTAAAATTATTAAAATAGATAAAACAAAATAAGCTATAGATTCCACATTTATAAACAAAGTAGTAGTATATACTATGTTTTTTTTTAAGAATTAAATATATAGTCTGTTTTTAAGAATTAACTATACTATGTTAATCGTCAATAGATTTTGATGCCTGTCTCTTTCAATGTATGGTTTCTAAATATAAAAGTATCGATATTTAACAAACAAAAAATGGAATTTTTTTGTTTATAGCTTAACTCAGTTATTTATCTCGTGAGAACAGAAAGTATAAAGTATTTGGAAGCAAAAACAAATTTACCTACATATAGAAAGTAGCAATCTTATCTTTAAAATCTCTTTTACGTGTCTCCCCTTATCTTATTGCATTTATTGTGGTGGCATTATGTCGCTTCTCAGTCCTTTTAGAGTTTTTCAATTTCCAACTGTTCTAACATTGACTTCTCCAGTTACAAAACCAACACTAATTGGAAGAAAAAAAAAAGTTGAATTGTAGAAAATAAAACTTCCAATGAAACTCTAAATTTAATAGACAGTGATCACGCAATTTGTTGCGGCGACCCAAAAACTTTAGTTTTATTTTACTGGCAATGCTTTAGAAAAGAAAATATCAGTGTGACAGTATTAATAATGTGAAATACTTCCTCCATTACAAAATAATTCATGTTTTAGGAAAAAATATTTTAAAAGATGTAATTTTTACTTTTCAATGTAATTTTTGATAGGTAATAGTGATAAATTGTAAATTTTAAAAAAATAATTATATTTATTGAATTTTTATTGATTAAAATTTATAAAAATAATTATTTATAAAAATTATATATTTAATATTAAAAATTAATATATTTTATTAAAATGTTTGAAAAACTTAAAACATGTAACATTTTAAAACGTAGGAAGTAGTAACACTAATTTACTTTAAATTAGTGAAGGTGAAATTATACCTTAATTACGTTTTGATATGGATGTTTATTAATGGTATCCAATATTCAAAGAGAAAAGTTTGCGATACATCATATGTGTTGGATAATTATCTGCGTGGGGTAACATTGGAATGTGATATCTGTTTCCAAAGAAGTAAGAAAGTGAATTTGGGGTCTTTTCATTTTCATGAATTGTTGATCATTTATGAGACACGACCTCGACATGGGTGATTGGGAGAGAATCACTTGTGTGTTTGACGCCATAAATTCAGAAAATGGACGAAACGTCACATTTTTTGTGCGGATTTGATTGATAATCCATTTCATCATATTTGGATTTAATCAAAATGTTAATCATGTTTAATCTTGCTTTTATATATTGTTTCCAGTTTCTACTTTATATCAGAAACTTATTCATGTTTTTGTCTCCCACTTTCTTCCACTCAAGTTTGCGTACGTCTGTTTTTCTCCTTTAGTTGATTTAATCATGTTATTAATCATCGTTACAATAAGATGCGCCAGTATAAAAAGGCGGTAAATAAATAAATTAATTTTTTTTTTTTTTAATATTAAGTGGTAATGAAACTTGGAAGTGAAGTTATATGTTCAGATAATTTTACATTAAAATCTGACCGGTTAAAAAGAATGGCAATTGTCCTAGAGATCCTAAAATGATTTTTTAACTAAAAATATACAAAGAAAAAAATGTTTAAAAGACGTTTCCACTATTTTTATATTTACTTTATAGATGTATAAATATAAATAAATAAATATTTTTCAACAATTAAATAAATAATAATAAAAAATTGATTTTTTTCTTAAAAAATTATTTTAATCTCCTAAATAAAAAAAATCTTTTTGACACTATTTTAAAATTATTATTTTGAATTTTAAATATTATTTTTCAAAAAAATAATTCTAACCACCACCTCTTAAATCATATCCCTCAAACTTAAACCATAAATAAAGATTAATTAATCATAAAAATATAAATGTGTTTTTAATTATTTAATGAAATATATTAGCTATTTTAAATTTTTGGGCTATATTAATGATAAAAATATTAATGTTACCCTAAAAAAAGTTTCTCTACAAAAAGTTCTACCGGTATACTTGATCGCTGAGAGGAGAAATACATGCATTACTTATGGTAGTTTTAGGATCTGATTGCTGCGAGTTTTAAAAAGAGATTATAATTAGTAAATAGTATTATGTATTTTAGATTAATAAATCAACTATGATTATTTTAAATAAAAATAAAATTGATAAATAATAATCAAATTTATGAACTGGATTATTATTAATAATTATGAAATAATTATTTTAAATAAATGAATATAGTTGGTTGCTGTAAAAAAAAGAATATTGTTAGTAGGTATCATACATAATCAACAACTATGAAATTTTTCTTTATATGCTTATGAAATTTATAGTTACACATCCATATATTTCACAGTAATAATAATCCATTGAAATCTAAATGTAATCATGTACTATAAATATATATATCATTATACTTATATTTTAGAAATAGAATATACATTTTAATAGGAAAAAAAGATCATCACGGAAAACACTTGTAATAGTGTTTTTTAAAAGGGAAATTGCTAATAATAGCATAAGTTAAGTATCACTTTACAAAAATATACACTTTCAAAAATATATTAACATTTGGGGTTTATATTTTAACGATTATTGTTTAGGGTTTTGTGTTAAAGGGATGAAATTGAGTTTCTAAATTTTTTCTAAATATTTAGAAAAATTAATTAGGTCTATTTTCATCAAAATTAAGGTATTTTTGAAAAATAATCATCATTAAATGTAAATTTGAAAAGTGATATCAAACTTATGGTAAAAATTTGAAAATTTAATGTCTAAAACAACAAAATAAAATAAACACTAGTTATACCACGATATAACACAGTTTATACCATTAATTCATTTATTTAGCATAAATTATGACAGCTGCTGCAATACGATTCTACAACGTTTTTTTTGTTAGATTTATATCTCGTTTTGTATTATGTTAGATTTATTTCATTTTTATTTTAGATACCACTTGCAAATTTACTTTTAGTGTATGATTATTTTTCAAAAATACTTTTTTTTGATGAAAATAGCCTTAATTAATTTTGTCTAAATATTTTTTAAAAAAATTAGAAACTCAACCTCACCCCTTTAACACTAAATCTTAAACAATAATCACTAAGTATAAAACCCAAATGTTAATATACTTTTGATAATGTGTATTTTGCAAAATAATATTTATCTTATGTTATTTTTGACAAATTCTCTTGTATTATATTCAATTTTATTTGCACCACACTACTCTTTTATGAATATTCATACATAGCGGTTTTATTTACATCATAACCAAAAAAATCTGTCATTTTCTTTTATTAATCTACATAGTTAAACAGTGAAACAAATATTTTGGAATTTCAAAATCAAAATACATGATGTAGAAACATTATATAACGTTCTGACCGCCCACGGCTAATGGACCACCACGTCTGCACTCTCGGTCTGTGGATCCTATCCTGTTCCAACGGTCGGTGCATTAATTTTCCAAGGCTCAAAATCAATGTTTACTATCTTTGCAATCACCACCTGACCTTTCCCCGTGTTTTGGCCTCACTCGTACGGTATCGCGAATCACTTCCCGATAGGTCACTCATCCTTTTCACTACTCCAGCATAAACACGCTTAACCCTGAAGTTCTAAACGGATGTGTGACGAAAAAGGTAAGTCAACTTTGGTGACATAGGTAGCCAAATCAATTCTCTTAAGCCTTTTCACATATCACAACTCGAAATGTTACAATTCACCCCCCTCTCAAAGAACGCAACGTCCTCGTTGCGCCCCACGACAGGTCTCAAGACGCCTCTAGGGTCAGAACCAAGATGTCTAACCAGCTCTGATACCACTTATAACTCCCCGACCGTCCACGACTAATGGGCCACCCATGCCCGCTCTCTCGGTCCGTGGGCCCCATCCCGTTCCAACGGTCGGTTGCATTAATTTTCCAAGGCTCGAAATCATTTTTTACTGTCCATGCAATCACCACCCGACTATTCCCCGTGTTTTGGCCTCTTTCGCACGGTATCGCGAATCACTTTCCGATAGGTCACCCATCATTTCACTATTCCAGCATAAACACGCTTAACCCTAGAGTTCTAAACGGATGTATGATGAAAAAAGTAAGTCAACTTTAGTGACATAGGTAGCCAAATCAATTCTGTTAAATCTTTTCACATATCACACTCGAGATGTTACACATTAGTTAACATTAAATTAAAACAAGTGAACTAAAATGATTTCGTCACGTCATGACAAGTTCTATAATCATTTATAACTTTAAACTTGTATTCAACAAGAAACAGCGCATAGAAATAACAAATACTGGTCGTAATAGAGATGTGATAACTTAGCTTACTAAATAGATATGTAATAGACAATGATTAGTCTTTTGGATTTCGTAATCTTTGTTTCACCAAATTCAAACCTGTATATAACTTGATTCAAAAATAATCTGGACTTCTATACATATAAAAGTAAAATAATAATTAATATAAACAGTTAGGGATTGATTGGTTGGTGCTGTAGCTTTAATAAAATAATAATTAATATAAACAGAAAATGTTAGTA
>CAJHQP010012316.1:0-12458 GCA_905132765.1 Moricandia arvensis
AAAGTATGGGTCATGAAATGCTACTGATCTCTTTTTATTTAATATGTGTAGCAAAACTCGAAATTAACTATTTAATGAAAAAGGAATGACTAGTAAATGAAAGCAATATATTCTAGCCTTGATTCGATGCATGCAAAGTGGGATAACTTCTTCATCATAACCCACGATATGATTCATATTCAGGGGATCTCCACTGTTATGATTCAAATCAAGCTTCTACATCTTGATTCATTCTGGTTGGATTAATATCAAAAAAAATTGCCAAATCTCCAAACACGGTAAATTGGATCACTTCGGTTAAAAGTGGGAAATAACTTCTTCATCATAACTCCTATGATATTGATTCATCTTCAGGGTGACTCTCCATTGATTTATGCAGTACAAATCAAGCTTATTAAATCTTGATTCATTCTAGTTGGATTAGTATCAAGAAGAAATTGCCAAATCCCTAAACAGGGTAAACCTGGAATCACTTCAGTTAAAAGTGGGATAACTTCTTCATCATAACTCCAATGATATTAATTCAAATTCAGGGTGATTCTCCAATGATTGTGTGTCCAATAAATCTTCTTACATCTTGATTCCATTCTGGTTTTATTATAATCAAGAAGAAATTGCCAAATCTCCAAATATGGTATACTGGAAGCACTTCGGTTAAAAGTGGGATAACTTCTTCATCATAACTTCTATTATATTGATTCAACTTCAGGGTGATTAAACACTGATTTATGAGTCCAAATCAAGATTTTTACATCTTTATTCATTTTGTTGGATTAGAATCAAAAAGAAATTGCCAAATCTCCAAACAGGATTAACTAGAATCACTTCGGTTAAAATAGAGATAATTTCTTCAACATAACTCCAATGATATTGATTCAACTTCAGGGTGATTATGCACTGATTAAGGAGTCCCGAATAAATCTTGATACATCTTGATTCATTCTAGTTTGGTACGTATCAAGAAGAAATTGCTAAATCTCCAAACAAGGTAAATTGGAATCACTTCGGTTAAAAGTGGGGATAACTTCTTCGTCATAACTCCAATGATCTTGATTAAACTTCAGGGTGATTCTCCACTGATTAATGAGTCCAAATAAAGCTTCTTACATTGTTATTCATTCGGGGTTTTCCATTAGTATGGAAGAAGAAATTACCAAATCTCCAAATAGGATAAACTGGAAGCACTTTGGTTAAAAGTGGATAACCTCTTCATCATAACTCCCTATGATATAGATTCAATTTTCAGGGTGATTAACCACTGATTTTATGAGTCCAAATAAAGCTTCTTACATCTGATTGATTCTTGTTTGATTAGAATCAAGAAGAATTTGCCAAATCTCAAACATGATAAACTGAATCTCTTAGGTTAAAGTGAGGATAACTTCTTCATCATAACTCCTATGAGATTTGATTCCTCTTCAGGGTGATTAACACTCATTTATGAGTCTAATTCAGGCTTCTTACATATTGATTCATTCTGGTTTTGATTAGAATCAAGAAGAAATAGCAAATTCTCAAAACAGCGTAAACTGGAATCACTTTCGGTTAAAATAGGGATAACTTCATCATCGTAACTCAATGATCTTGATTCAAACTTCAAAGTGATTATCCACTGATTTAGGAGTCCAAAATTAAGCTTCTTACATCTGATTCATTCTGGTTTTATTAGTATCAAGAAGAAATTTACCAATCTCCAAATATGGTAAACTGGAAGCATTTCGGTTAAAAGTGGATAAACTCTTCATCATAACTCCAATGATATTAATTAAACTTCAGGGTGATTAACCACTGATTTATGAGTCAAAATCAAGCTTCTTATATCTTGATTCATTCTGGTTTGATTAGAATCAAGAAGAAATTGCCAATTCTCCAAATATGGTAAACTGGAATCACTTCGGTTAAAAGTGAGATAACTTCATCATCATAACTCTAATGATATTGATTCAACTTCAGGGTGATTATCCTCTGATTTAGAGTCAAAATCAAGCTTCTGACATCGTGATTCATTTGGGTTTTATTAGAATCAATAACCAAATTGCCAAATCTCAAAATCTGCTAAACTGGAAGCACTACGGTTGAAAATGGGATAACTTCATTATCATAATTCGTAGATATTGATTAAACTTTAGGGTCATTAACCACTGATTTGTGTGTCTAAATGAAGCTTCTTACATCTTGATTCATTCTCTTTTGATTCGAATCAATAAGAAATTTGTCAAAACCTCCAAACAGAGTAAACTAAAATAATTCGGTTGAAAGTGGGATAATTTTTTCATCATAACTCCTATCATATTAATTTAACGTCAGGGTGATTCTCCACTGACTTATGACTCAAAATCAAGCTTCTGGCATGTGATACATTCTAGTTTTATTAGAATCAAGAATAAATTGCCAAATCTCCAAACAGGGTAAACTGAATCACTTCGGTTGAAAGTGGGATAACTTCTCATCATAACTCCTGTGATATTGATTTAACTTCAGGGTGATTAACCACTTATTTGGGGTGTCCAAATGACGTTTCTTAGATCGTGATTCATTTTTGGTTTGATTAGAGTCAATAAGAAATTATCAAGTCTTCAAAACAGAGTAAACGAGAATAACTTTGATTGAAAGTGGGATCCGTTTTAAGGTGTGTTCATGATCCTCTTACGGTTCTCTTACGGTTTCATAAAGGCCATTTTGTTTTTGAAGCTGTTTGCCATCGACATAATAAAATCTTTATGCATAAATTAATGCTTTGCATTAATGATAAAGATTAATCACGAAAGTAATAACGTAATCTGGAAAAAGGAATTTTTTGCCAAATCTCCAAACAGGATAAACTGGAATCACTTCGGTTAAAAGTGGGATAACTTCTTCATCATTACTCCAATGATATTGATTAAACTCAGGATGATTCTACTACAGCAAGACCCATTTAAATGAATACAAAGTCTAGCTAAATTTACAGCAACCCGAATCAAATGCATTGGGAAGATCTGAACATACTTGCTCCATTAATTTGTTCCATCATAACTCCTATGATATTGATTCAACTTCAGGGTGATTAACCACTGATTTATGAGTCCAAATAAATCTTCTTACATCTTGATTCATTCTGGTGTGATTAGAATCAAGAAGAAATTGCAAAATCTCCAAACATGGGAAACTCGAGTCACTTCGGTAAAAGTGGGATTAACTTCTTCATATAGCTCCAATGATATTGATTCAACTTCAGGGTGATTAACCACTGATTTATGTGTCCAAATACATCTTAATACATCTTGATCGATTCTGGTTTGATTAGTATCAAGAAAAAATTGTCAAATCTCCAAATAGGATAAACTAGAATCACTTCAGTTAAAAGTGGGATAACTTCTTCATCATAAACTCCAATGATATTGATTCAAACTTCAGGTTGATTCTCCACTGATTTATGAGTATAATGAAATATTCTTACATAATTATTCATTCTGGTTTTATTAGTATCAAGAAGGAAATTGCTAAATCTCCAACAGGGTAAACTGGAATCACTTCGGTTAAAAGTGGGATAACTTCTTCATCATAACTCCAATGATATTGATTCAACTTCAGGGTGATTAAACACTGATTTATGATTCCAAATAAATATTCTTACATTTTGATTCATTCTGGTTGGATTAGAATCAAGAAGAAATTACCAAATTTCCAAACAGTGGTAAACTGGAAGCACTTCGGTTAAAAGGGGGATAACTTCTTCTTCATAACTCCTAATGATCTTGATTCAACTTCAGGGTGATTTTCCACTGATTTAGGAGTCCAAATTAGGCTTCTTACAACGTGATTCATTATGATTTTATTAGTAACAAGAAGAAATTGTCAAAATCTCCAAACAAGGTAAATTGGAATCACTTCGGTTTAAAAGTGGGATAACTTCTTCATCAAAATTCCTATGATATTGATTAAAATTCAGGGTGATTCTGCACTTGATTTATGAGTCCAAATCAAGCTTCTTACATATTGATTCATTCTTGTTTGATTAGAATCAAGAAGAAATTGCCAAATTTCCTAATAGGGTAAACTTGTATCACTTGGTTAAAAGTGGGATAACTTATTCATCATAACTCCAATGATATTGATTCAACTTCAGGGTGAATAACCACTTATTTATGAGTTCAAATCAAAGATTCTTACATCTTGATTCATTCTGGTTTGATTAGAATCAAGAAGAAATTGCTAATCTTCAAACATGGAAAAACTGGATCAATTCGATTAAAAGTGAGGATAACTTCATAATCATAACACCAATGATATTGATTCAACTTCAGTGTGATTATCCTCTGATTAAAGAGTCCTAATAAAGCTTCTTACATCGTTGTTCATTCTGGTTTTATAGTATCAAGAATAAATTGTCAAAATCTCCAAATAGGGTAAACTCGAAGCACTTCGGTTAAAGTGGGATAACCTCTTCATTATAACTCCTATGATCATGATTCAACTTCAGGGTGATTAACCACTAATTTATGAGTCCCAGAAAATCTTTTTACATCTTGATTCATTATGGTTTGATTAGAATCAAGAAGAAATTGCCCAAATCTCCAAATAGGATAAACTTGTATTACTTTGGTTTAAAGTGGGATAACTTCTTCATCATAAACTCCTATGATCTTGATTCAACTTCAGAGTGATTCTCCGCTGATTTAGGAGTCCAAATCAAGCTTCTTACAACATGATTCATTCTGGTTTTATTAGTATCAAGAAGAAATTGCCAAATCTCCAAACAGGGTAAACTGGAATCAGTTTGGTTAAAAGTGGGATAACTTCTTCATCAAAACTCCAATGATATTGACTCAACTTCAGGGTGATTAAACTGATTTATGAGTCCAAATAAAGCTTCTTAAATCTTGATTCATTATGGTTTGATTAGAATCGAGAAGAAATTGCAAATTCTCCAAACATTGGTAAACTAGAATCACTTCGGTTAAAAGTGGGATAAACTTCATATCAGAACTCCAATGATATTGATTCAACTTCAATGTGAATATCCACTGATTTAGGAGTACAAATAAAGCTTCTTACATCATGATTCATTATGGTTTTATTATGTATTCCAGAAGAAATTTCCAAATCTCCAAATTGTTAGAAAATGAAGAATGAAGAACAGAGTGAGGAACAAGAGAGAGAGAAAGAGAGAGTAAAACTTGAGAGAGAAAGAGAGAGATGCTCGAAACTAAGAGAGAGAGTGAAGAAGGACTTATTTACTTGGATTCAAAGTGTGAATGGTTACAAGAATAATAGGCAAGTTGCTTTGCATAAATTAATAAACTAAGCTTTCCTAAGTACATAAAAGAATAAACAAAAGGGTATTGCTCGATGAAGGTGGTCTGATCAAGGTGAGAAAGTGACATGTCCTCAACGGTTCAACCCTTAAAAGCGAATATGTGATCTTTCTAATTTGAATCATCCTTTCTTGTCCTCTAAATATCTCCAACGGTCTCCTCTTTCTTCTGGCATGAACCGAGGGCGAGTTTGAACTTGCCTTGACTCCTTAGACACGTTAGATTGAGCTGAAGTGCCTTATGAGTCAAGTATTGTACGGACATACTTGTAACTCAAGTAAGTTCAACTCTGCTTCTCCTTCACTTGATTCCAGATCCTTTCTTCTTCTTATCTGATTATGTACTTTGTCAATACTCCCCTCAAGCTTAGCCATACAGCATTGTTAAGCTTGGAGACCATGAACACATCCCTCATTAAAACCTTTGTGTGTAAAACCCAATGGGATAAAACCACACAAGGAAAAAGAGTAGATGCTTCATGGCTGAGGGGATCATGATCTGAATAAGTCTATGAGTCCCAACCTTGGATGTATGAACTCACAGACTTTAGTGCTTGCCCCCTTGGTAAAGATGTCTGCTAGTTGATCTTCACTTCTGGTATAACAAGGTAGAATAATCTTCTGTTCCACAGCTTGCCTTACTTTATGACAATCCACTTCAATATGCTTTGTTCTTTCATGGAACACCGAGTTGATGCTATGTGTATGGCAGCCTGATTATCACAATGCATAGTGATAGGAGTAGTGGTTTCAATGCCCAAGTCTAGGAGTAGATTCCTGATCCAAATGAGCTCACTTGTCAGCTTCCTCATTGCCCTAATATTCTGCTTCAGCACTTGAACATGACACCACCTTTTGCTTCTTGCTCTTCCAAGTTACTAAGTTGCCTCCAATGAATGTGCAATAGCCTGATGTGGACCTCCTGTCTATTCTATCACCAGCCCAATCAGCATCACAGTAGCCTACAATCTCTGTGCTCTTGTTGCATCCCATCCAGACTCCTTGACCCGGAGCTTCTCTCAAGTACCTTAAGACCCTTTCCACCATGTCCAATGATGAATCTTAGGAGCTTGCATATGTTGACTGATCTGGTTCACAGCAAAGCAGATATCTGGCCGTGTGATGGTAAGATATATCAGCTTCCCAACCATTCTCCTATATATCTTGGCATCCTCAAATGGCTCATCTTCAAACTCCCCCTCACGCAAGACTTTGTATCCATCTTCCAGTGGAGTTTTGGCTATTCTTCCTCCAAGAGTGCCTGCCTCATTCAACAGATCAAGTGTGTACTTCCTTTGGGATAAATGGGAGCCCCTCTTTAGAGCGGCATATCTCAATCCCTAGGAAGTACTTTAACTCTCCCAAATCTTTGATATCAAATGTAGATTTAAGGAAAGACTTAGTAGAGATGATACCTTCCTTGTTGTTTCCAGTGATGATTATATCATCAACATAGATGAGGATAACCACAATCCCTTGTTGGCTTGTGAGGGTGAAGAGTGTATGATCTGCCTCTGATTTCATGAACCTTTTCCGTTCAAGGTGGTACTTAGCTTGTGATACCAAGCTCTGGGAGACTGTTTTAGCCCATAGATTGCCTTCTTGAGTCTTAGAACATTCCCTGGTTTGACTAGATACTCTAGACCAGGTGGTGGACGCATATAGACTTCATCCTCTAGTTCTCCTTGTAGTAAATGCATTCCTGACATCCATTTGCCAGAGATCCCATTCCAGTTTCACTGCTATGTAAAGTATAATCCTTATTGTGTGTAACTTGGCCACTGGTGCAAAGGTATCATTGTAGTATTCTCCATATGTTTGAGTGAAACCTCTTGCAACCAATCTGGTCTTCTTCCTCTCTGGTTTCCCATTGGCTAGGTACTTAATGGTGAATATCCATCTACTTGTCACTGCCTTTTTGGCCTTTTGGAAGTTCAGATTCATACCAAGTGTCATTGTCTATCATAGCTTTGGTTTCAGCACCCAACAGACTCTCTCCACCCATCATCCTCTATTGCCTCTTCATAGGACCTTGGTATATATTTTTGATCAAGTTGACCCATAAAGACTGCATGTCTTGAGGATAATGCGCCAAAGAACATGTTGCTTGTGTGGGGTGAGCTACTGCATTACTATTGAAGTACACTCTGGTGTTGATCCAATTAGATGGATCCTTTCTCACCCTAGTACTTCTTCTCAATGGTTGGATCTGCTGCTCTGCTTCTATAACAGTTTCCACTGCCTCTTCTTTTTCTAGATCTTCACTAGACTGATCAGACTCTGCCTCATGTATTCCATCTTGATCATGTAATTCTGAATCTCTTTCTGGTGGGTGTTGTTGTGATTCATACTCACTGCCCCCCTCAGGATCAAGGTGGATATCTGCATCAGTTGGTGGAGTAGCATCAGGAGTGGAAGCTGTTTGCTGGTCCTGGTGCTGGGGAAGCAGGAGATTGGTCCACCATTGAACTGAGAGTTGGTGACCTCCAAGCTTTCCAAGATAGTCCTCAAGTTGTTTTGCCCTATCAGAGGGGTCCATGGGAGAGATATTTGAGGTTATCCCAATTCTTCTCATCATAGTACCCCTTTGATTCCACAAACTTGACATCCCTTAAGACTAAGACTTTCCTGGTGTCTGGTGAGTAACACTTGTACCCTTTCTGCGTGTGGAGAATAGCCCAATGAACATGGCCTTGACACTCTTGGCTTCTAGTTTATTGCGTTGCTCACCTGGTATTTAAAGACATAAGAAACACACGCAAATGATCTATTGGAGGTTTGATTTTGTTTAATGCCTGAAAGGGTGAGACATTTTGGTGGACTTTGTGTTAAACCTGAAGTGATAATCTTATCACTAAAGGTTATGGGCAAAGAAAGGACCAAACGCATTATGGAAGTTCTGTCATGAACTAAAGAAGGTCCATAAGGCAATGCTGAGCTAGAAAGAGGTTTAGGAAGGGTTTACAATGATGGAAGAAGGACTTGGGTGAAGTTTGGAGGCAAATGGTCGATGTGCGAAGTTCGGGTCGTCCGTACCGTACGGACCTACGGACTGTACGGACCGTCGAACGTTGTCGACCCATAAACTTCACTTTCACCCACTTCAGCATGTTTTGGGTTTTTGCAAAGTTGGGGGCGAAAAGTGTACGGAACAAACCCTAATCCGTACACTCCCATGGTTGAAACCTTGGTGCATAAGGCAAGAAGAATCCTAGTTACCTTAAAGAAAGAAGAGAGGAAGAGGAGATGACCTGGAAGCATCTTGGGGAAGCATCTGGCGAGATACTCTTGTTGCTTACTGTGTGTATAAGATGCTGAAGGGATATGCCAGTAAAAGATGCTGATCCAGAATGGATAAGGTCTAGGCTGGAAAGGAAGAGCAAGTTGGTCGTGCACCTAGACTGGTCTATGGACAGGTTCATGAGCATTGGTGGCTCATTCCTAGCCAAGTTAACCCCTTGGACGCCCAGCAAGGACAGGCTGTCCAAGCATGTGAGAATTTCTGGCCAAGGAATTCAAATCAGGAGCTTATCCTTTTGTTGACTTCACATGCTTGTCTTGATTCCTTGTAAACCCTTGTAACCTCATTTATCTATTTATATGGTGTAATGTCGAAATGAATAGACAAGCTGAATGGGGGTTTTTCCCTTTCTTCTTCATTAATCTCTTAGTCTCTCTAGTCTCCCTAAATCTCTAGTCTCTCATAAACTCTCTCTCTCATTAAGTCTCACTCTTATTTCGACCAAGACAAGTTCTCATCTTTCCCCATTGGGGTTTCTCTCACTTACACAACCATAAACTCTGTAAAACTTTCATGGTACAGAGCCTGGTTCATCAGAACCTGAGCTTAAGCTTCCGCAAACCTCACACCCATTTCTCAGCTCAAAACCAAACCTTGAAGACACATTCATCCGAGATCTGTTTCTGGAAGAAGAAGAAGTTTGTACCAGATGAATAAACCTTGTTGGAAGCAACGGTGTATGGACAGGTGTCATGAACCTTATCCAGAAACCATCTTGTCCAAGAGTCTATGAACATCCGGGTTCAAAAGAAGATTATCCATAAGGGTGAGCTGAAAGTATGAAGAAAGGAGGGGTATTTTGAGTTGGAGATACAAGAAGGTGGTCCTAGACTGAAGGAGAAGGAGGTGGGTGACGATCCAGACTCTCAAATCCAGCAACGTCATGACCTTTATGCCATTGGAGGTTCAAGGATCAATCTGGTTCCTTGGCTGTAAGCTATTACTTTCCCCTTCTTGATATTGAGTGTGATAATGACTGGTTGTGTGTTGTTTGAGTTGAATAACCTGAGGATATGTTTAAGATTGCTAAATAAACTGAAATGGATTTAGAATATGTCCCATGATGCTCAAAGAGTCTTGCTTGGTGGTTTGAGAAAATGCTTAATCTGATTCTAGTGAAGCTTGTTAGGGAGTTTGTAGTATGTCTAAACCTGCTTGCTGTCATGAAATGAAATCGCCTAAGGTTGTTGCATTGAGACTGATGTTGTGTGATGATAATAATGCTTAATCACAGCTCTAAATGAATGTGTGTTTGATGGTTAAAAAGTTTCTTTCTAAACTTATTGCATTCACGAGTTAGAGACTGATTAAAGTTAGTGCATATTATCATCCTGGTTCCTGCCTTAAATTGATGCATCAAGATTAATGTCAGATGCAGATTAAGGAGTGTTTAGAAATTCCTAAGTAACTTGTCTTGAATCTGAAATGATCTTGCTTGGTGCTTAGAGAGGTTGCTTGCAAAGATTAGAACTTGATAATGTTTGGTCTAATTGTTGCAAAGCTTGTGACATTTGGTGATCAAACTTGATGATTAGTCAAGGTTTGATCCCAATGCTGGTGTCTTATCTTTTTGGAGTTTAAGTGATGTTTCAGGTTCAACAAGGAGTGTTTCCAGTCCATCATCTATCCGAGTACAAGAGGAAGGCAGTGCTCATTGTTAAAAGCAATGGAGAATGGTCGCTGGTGTGTGTGTGTGTGGACACACAAGACGAGGTCATCACCTAAGTCTTGAGGAGACTGGTGACCTTAAGGCACTGGTACTGAAAGGAAGGGTTGATCAGTGGTTGTATGTGCAGTCCTTGGGATGTTGCACTCATGATCTTAAAGCTCAAAACGGATCACTTCAAGCTTGGACCTAGACTCAATCCAAGCTTGAGGAGGAGAGTTAAGTGAGCTACCTAGTTATCCCAAGTACAGTGACCTGAGTTCCTCCTTACCATTGCAAGGAAACTGAAGAAGGAGCCAACCGGGTCTAGGCAGTGGCATGCCTAGTCAAGAGATTTGTTTAGGCAGTCTTGGTTGTGTATGAAGAAGGCTACTCTATCAATGCGGCTTCTAGAGTGAGGTGGTTGAAGAAATAGCTGAGGAATCAACCAGCAGTCCATCAAGTTGGCGAGTGATGAAGGAAGGTTGCAATGGTTTGTCCAGTCCAGATCATGAAGCATTATACTGTCCAAGCTTGTTCCTTTAAGAGGTCTCAAGCTTGAGGGGGAGTGTTGAAGAGCTTCAGTGATCCGAGAGAGTTCTAGCAGTGAGGGGTTCAAGTGGCTGGTTAAAGCAAGCCACCCCTCACCATTTAGACAAGGGAGTAAACCTGAACTTATCTTTATATACATTCATGATAGATTTATCTCTTGAGGACTGATACACTTGTGGAATGATGTATCAGGTACTGGTTACTCTATCAAAGAAGACCTGGTGTGTCCGAGCACTTGAACCTATCAGAAGGATAGGTGAAATGGGGAGAGACAAGATAAGGATGAGTTGAAGAGTACCATAGCTTGAGCCTCACTGAAGATGATCAAGGTGTTTCCTAGCTTCTCTAAGGTGGCTGTGAAGTCAGTTGAGAGGGGGAGACCTAAACCGGGTCTATGAAGAGGTCAAGTGAAGATGATAAGGGCGCAAGATGGGAATATCATTGCTGCACCAGTTGGGCCTTGATCCAGAGTTCTTTGTGTCCACCACACTAGTTTAAGACACAAAGAACTCAATGGCCAATCCTAGGCCTTGAATGATCTTACTCTTTTCCTTATCAAGGTTTTATCCCTAAGGAGGGTTTTCTTTGATAATGCTTTTAATGAGGAGTGACTTCAGGGTTCCAAGCTCGACTCAGGATCTATAGAGTCAAGCTTGAGGGGGAGTGTTAAACCTGAAGTGATAATCTTATCACTAAAGGTTATGGGCAAAGAAAGGACCAAACCATTGTGGAAGTTCTGTCATGAACTAAGGAAGGTCCATAAGGCAATGATGAGCTAGAAAGAGGTTCAGGAATGGTTTACAATGATGGCAGAAGACTTGGGTGAAGTTTGGAGGCAAATGGTCGATGTGCAAAAGTTTGGGTCGTCTGTACCGTACGGACGTACGGACTGTACGGACCGTACGGACGTGGTTGACCCATAAACTTCACTTTCAACCACTTGATCATGTTTTGGGTTTGTGCAAAGTTGGGGCGAAAAGTGTACGGACCAAACCCTAATACGTACACCTCCATGGTGAAACCTTGGTGCATAAGGCAAGAAGAACCCTAGTTACCTTAAAGAAAGAAGAGAGGAAGAGGAGATGACCCAGAAGCATCTTGGTGAAGCATCTGGCGAGATACTCTTGTTGCTTACTGTGTGGATAAGATCTGAAGGGATATGCCAGTCAAAGATGCTGATCCAGAATGGATAAGGTCTAGGCTGGAAAGGAAGAGCAGTTGGTCGGTGCACCTAGACTGATCTATGGACAGGTTCATGAGCATGGTGGCTCATTCCTAGCCAAGTAAACCTCTTGGACGCCCAGCAAGGGACAGGCTGTCCAAGCATGTGAGCATATCTGGCCAAGGAATTCAAATCAGGAGCTTATCCTTTTGTTGACTTCACATGCTTGTCTTGATTCTTTGTAAACCCTTGTAACCTCATTTATCTATTTATATGGTGTAATGTCGAAATGAATAGACAAGCTGAATGGGGGTTTTCCCCTTTCTTCTTCATTAATCTCTTAGTCTCTTAGTCTCTCTAGTCTCCCTAAATATCTAGTCTCTCATAAACTCTCTCTCTCATGAGTCTCACTCTTATTTCGACCAAGACAAGTTCTCATCTTTCCCATTGGGGTTTCTCTCACTTACACAACCATAAACTCTGTAAAACTTTCACTTGTGGG
>CAJHQP010012317.1:0-12443 GCA_905132765.1 Moricandia arvensis
GTGTCATGTATAAGAATAATGAATGTGAAGCATGTATCTTGGGTAAACATTGTAAGGCAGTTTTTGAAAGATTTAATAAACTCTGGTTGTGTAAGTGAGAGGAACCCCAGTGGGGAAGATGAGAGATTTACAAGGTCGGATGAGAGTGAGACTGATGAGAGAGAGAGTAAACGAGAGAGTATAGAGATTAGGGAGACTAGAGAGAGAGACTAAGAGTTTGTGAAGAGGAAAGGGGAAAACCCCTATTCTGCTTGTTATTAACCATCGACATACAAAGGGTATAAATAGGTAAGAGAGCAACAATAGGGTTTACAAAATATCAGAGCAAGCATGTGGAGTCAAGGGAAGGATTTGAAACGAATGGACCAGAGGCTTCACATGCTTGGAGACAGCCTGGCCGGTCAAGGGAGAACTTGGCTGAGAATCGCCTAACAAGCTTGATGAATCTGTCCAGTGAACAGTCCAGGTTCATAGTCCAAGCTCCCCTTCCTTTCCAGCCTGTAAAGGCATAAACCTTATCCTCATCAAGCAGCATCTCGCAGATCCTTCCCAAGATGCCATTCTGATCCCATCTTCTTCTCCAAACCATCCGAGACTCTTTCTTCACCATTGAAGCTTCTCTGTGACTTGGGATGCAAGGTAAGACCTAGGGTTGTACGGATTTAGGGTTTGGTCCTTACAACTTGACCCGGTTTTTGCACAAACCTAAAATGTCTTCAAATGGTCGAATATTAAGTTTCCCGGGTCGGCCCGTCCGTACGGTCTGTACAGTCGTACGGCCGTACGGTACGGACTGCCCTATTTTTGCACATCGACCATTTGCTCCCAAATTGCACCCAAGCCTTCTTCCTTCATAGTAAACCCTTCCTGAACCTTGTTCTAGCTCTTTATAAGCTTCTGGACCCTCCTTAGACCTTGATCAGTCTCTAAGTGGGTTTTCCCCAAGCTTTGCACATTAACCTTTAGTGAGATGGTTTATCACTTCAGGTTAACACTCCCCCTCAAGCTTGACTCTATAGATCCTGAGTCAAGCTTGGAACCCTGAAGTCCCTCCTCGTTAAAACCTTACCAAAGAAAACCCTCCTTAGGGATAAAACCTTGGCAAGGAAAGAGTAAGTTCTTTCAAGGCCTAGGGATTGGCCATTGAGCCTTTGTGCCTTAGAACCAGTGTGGTTGGACACAAAGGACTCTGGATCGTGGCCTAAATTCGTGCAGCCAACAACACAAGGCTTGCACACTCATAGAACTCGGCTTGACCTCTTCATAGACCCGGTTTGGGTCTCCCCCTCTCAACTGACTTCAAGGCCGACTTAGAGAAGCTAGGAAACGACCATGATCATCTTCTGTGAGGCTCAAGAACTGGTAATGGTACCTGATACATTATCCCAAAGGTGCATCAGTACTTATCAAGGTTAGACAAGGCTCAAAGTCTAAACAAAACCAGAGATTCTAGCAACTTAGACAATCTACTAAATGAAGCAAGATATCAATGATGGTTTCAACTAAGGCTCAAGTTCTAGAACTTATTCCATTTTAACAATCAGAACCAATCTATTCAAGCATTTTAAGAACCATAGAGATGATGACTTGTAATAGATTAAGTTCAAGTTACTTCCCTTTTTGTTTGGATGAGGAGTGACTGCTTTGTCACTTGAATCCCTCACTTTCTGAACTCCTCTCGGATCACTGAAGCTCTTCAACACTCCCCCTCAAGCTTGAGACCTCTTTAAAGGAACAAGCTTGGATGGTTTGAAGCTTCATGATCCGGCATGAACAAACCATTGCAACCTTCCTTCATCACTCGCCATCTTGATGGACTGCTGGTTGATCCATCAGCTATCTCTTCAACCACCTCACTCTAGAAGCCGCATTGATAGAGTAGCCTTCTTCATACCAGCCAAGACTGCTCTGAACAGTCTCTTGACTAAGCATGCCACTGCCTAGACCCGGTTGGCTCCTTCTTCAGTTTGCTTGCAATGGTGAGGAGGAAACAGGTCACTGTACTTAGGATATTCAGGTAGCTCACTTAACTCCCCTCCTCAAGCTTGGATTGAGTCTAGGTCCAAGCTTGAAGTGAGCAGTATAGAGCTTTTAAGATCAGGAGTGCAACATCCCAAGGACTGCACATACAACCACTGATCAACCCTTTCCTTTCAGTACCAGTGCCTTAAGGTCACCAGTCTCCTCAAGACTTAGGTGATGACCTCGCCTTGTGTGTCCACCCACAAACCAGCAACCACTCTCCATTGCTCTAACAATGGGCACTGCCTTCCTCTTGAACCCGGATTGGTGATGGACTGGAAAACCTCCTGAAACATCACTTAAACTCCAAGCAAGATAAGACACAAGCATTGGGATCAAACCTTGACTAATCATCAAGTTTGATCACCAATGTCACAAGCTCTACAACAGATTAAACTAGACATTATCAAGTTCTAATCTTTGCAAGCAACCTCTCTAAGCACAAGCAAGATCATTTCAGATTCAAGACAAGCTACTTAGGCATTTTTCAAGCTCCTTAATCTGTATCTGACATGAATCTAGATACATCAATATAAGGCAGCAACAAGATGATAATATGCAGTAACCTTAATCAGTCTCTAACTCATGAATGCACCCGGTTTAGACAATCAAATACACATTCATTTAGAGCTGGGATTAAGCATCCTTATCATCACACAACATCAGTCTCTATGCAACAACCTTAGGCGATTTCATTTCATGACAGCAAGCAGGTTTAGACATACTACTAACTCCCTAACTAGCTTCACTAGAATCAGGTTAAGCATGTTCTCAAACACCAAGCAAGTCTCTTTAAGCATCCTGGACATATTCTCAGGTTATTCAACTCAACACAACACACAACCAGTCATTATCACACTCAATATCAAGAAGGGACAGTAATAGCTTACAGTCAAGGAACCGGATTGATTCCTTGAATCTCCAATGGCATAAAGGTCATGACTTTACTGGATCTGAGAGTCTGGATCGTCACCCACCTCCTTCTCCTTCAGTCTAGGACCACATTCTTGTATCTTCATCTCAAAAGACCCCTCCTTTCTTCATATTATCAGCTCGCCCCTTCTGGATAATCTTCTTTGGAACCCGGATGAACATGACTCTTGAACAAGATTGATCTGGGTAAGGTTCATGACGCCTCTCCATCCACCTTTGCTTCCAACGAGTCTTCTTCATCTGGTACAGACAGGAACAGCTGAGAGATAAGGAGAACACTCCACGGATTCAAGCTTCTTCTTTTTCCAGAAACAGATCTTGGATGGATGTGTCTTCAAGGTTTGGTTTTGAGATGAGACAAAGTGTGAGGTTTGCGGAAGCTTTAGCTCAGGTTCTGATGAACCAGGCTCTGATACCATGAAACATTTAATAAACTCTGGTTGTGTAAGTGAGAGGAACCCCAGTGGGGAAGATGAGAGCTTTAAAAGGTCGGATGAGAGTGAGACTGATGAGAGAGAGAGTAAACGAGAGAGTATAGAGATTAGGGAGACTAGAGAGAGAGACTAAGAGTTTGTGAAGAGGAAAGGGGAAAACCCCTATTCTGCTTGTTATTAACCATCGACATACAAAGGGTATAAATAGGTAAGAGAGCAACAATAGGGTTTACAAAATATCAGAGCAAGCATGTGGAGTCAAGGGAAGGATTTGAAACGAATGGACCAGAGGCTTCACATGCTTGGAGACAGCCTGGCCGGTCAAGGGAGAACTTGGCTGAGAATCGCCTAACAAGCTTGATGAATCTGTCCAGTGAACAGTCCAGGTTCATAGTCCAAGCTCCCCTTCCTTTCCAGCCTGTAAAGGCATAAACCTTATCCTCATCAAGCAGCATCTCGCAGATCCTTCCCAAGATGCCATTCTGATCCCATCTTCTTCTCCAAACCATCCGAGACTCTTTCTTCACCATTGAAGCTTCTCTGTGACTTGGGATGCAAGGTAAGACCTAGGGTTGTACGGATTTAGGGTTTGGTCCGTACAACTTGACCCTGTTTTTGCACAAACCTAAAATGTCTTCAAATGGTCGAATATTAAGTTTCCCGGGTCGGCCCGTCCGTACGGTCCGTACAGTCCGTACGGCCGTACGGTACGGACTGCCCTATTTTTGCACATCGACCATTTGCTCCCAAATTGCACACAAGCCTTATTCCTTCATAGTAAACCCTTCCTGAACCTTGTTCTAGCTCTTCATAAGCTTCTGGACCCTCCTTAGACCTTGATCAGTCTCTAAGTGGGTTTTGCCCAAGCTTTGCACATTAACCTTTAGTGAGATGGTTTATCACTTCAGGTTAACAGTTTTTCCAAAATCTACAACTCTTTATGAAAAGTGTTTTGATCTTGTGCATTCAGATGTGTGGACTGCTCCTTGTTTATCTAGAGAAAACTACAAGTACTTTGTTACATTCATTGATGAAAAATCGAAATACACCTGGATAAATCTCATTCAAACTAAGGCTAGAGTGCTTGATGCATTTACAAATTTTCAGGCTTATGTGACTAACCATTACCATGCCAAGATTAAGATTTTCAGGTCTGATAATGGTGGTGAGTATACAAGCCTTGCATTCAAGCAACACCTAGCTCAACATGGGATCCTTCACCAAACAAGCTGCCCTTACACACCACAACAAAATGGAGTGGCTGAGAGGAAGAATAGGCATCTTATGGAGGTAGCTCGGTCGATCATGTTCCAGTCCAATGTTCCCAAAAGGTTTTGGAGTGATGCAGTGATGACTCCTTGCTACTTGATCAATAGAACACCTACCAAAGTTCTAGATGACAAGGCACCTTTTGAAGTTCTAAACAAGGAGAAGCCGGCCTTAAGTCATCTAAAGGTGTTTGGATGTCTATGCTTTGTTCTGGTCCCCGGGGAATTGAGGAACAAACTGGAACCAAAGAGCACAAGGGCAATGTTCATTGGCTACTCTACAACTCAGAAGGGCTACAAGTGTTTTGATCCAAAGACAAGGCGAGTTCTGGTGTCCAGGGATGTGAAGTTTGTGGAGTCAAGAGGTTACTATGAGGAGAAGAGTTGGGATGATTTGAAGGATCTATCCCAAGTATCTGATAAGGCAGCAAGCCTTAGGATCATTCTTGAAGGTCTTGGGATCAATACAGCCCAGGATCAGAGTAGGCAAGAAGGGCCTAACACTCATGAAGCTGAAGATCAAACTCACCATGATCATGAAGGGGGAAATGGACCTGAGGCCGAAATGGATCAAAATGAGGAATACTCAGGAGATCATGATCAAGGTGAGGCAGCAAGTGAAGAAGGAATTGAAGAAGTCAATGGACCTGAAGGAGAAGGTCATGAGGAACCAGTGGAAGAAGCTCCACCTCTGAGGAGAAGTATGAGAGTAAGGAGAGACCCTTCAAACTGGGTTAACACTCGGGTGTACAACAATGCCCAAGCAGTAGCTCATCCAAGTCAGGTGGTATGCTCTTTTGCCAAGCTTCCAAAAGAGCATTGTGCGTTTATAACTGGCCTGGATGAAAGCCAAGTGCCAAGATCATATGAAGAAGCTATGAAGGATAAGAAATGGAGAGCCTCAGTTGCGGATGAGGCTAATGCCATGATCAAGAATGAGACATGGTATGAAAGTGAACTGCCTAAAGGTAAGAAAGCAGTAACCAGTATGTGGATATTCACCATCAAGTTCTTACTAAATGGGAAGATAGATAGAAGAATGACAAGGCTAGTGGCTAGAGGGTTCACTCAAACATATGGAGAAGACTATCTTGACACTTTTGCTCCAGTTGCAAAGCTCCATACTATTTGGATTGTTCTATCAGTGGCAACCAATCTGAAGTGGGATCTTTGGCAAATGGATGTCAAGAATGCCGTTCTTCAAGGAGAACTTGATGATGAAGTCTACATGAAGCCTCCACCAGGTCTTGAGAGCCTTGTGAAACCGGGAAATGTGCTGAGGTTGAAGAAAGCTATCTATGGTCTAAAGCAGTCGCCTAGAGCCTGGTACAACAAGCTAAGCACCACTCTGAATGGGCGGGGCTTCAGAAAGTCTGAGCTTGATCACACTATCTTCACCCTCATCACAACCTCAGGTATCATTGTCCTTCTGGTCTATGTTGATGACATCATCATAACCGGGAGTGACAAAACAGGTATACAAGATACTAAAGACTATCTAAAATCTGTGTTTGAAATTAAAGACTTAGGGGAGATGAAATACTTCCTTGGAATTGAGATATGTAGATCCAAGGAAGGCTTGTTCATGTCACAAAGAAAATACACCCTTGATCTTTTGAGAGATGCAGGTAAACTTGGTGGGAAGATAGCAAAAATGCCATTGGAGGATGGGTACAAAGTACCACGAGAGGGGGAGATAGGGAACAGTCCATACCTTGAAGATCCTAAACTTTATAGGAGGATGGTTGGTAAGTTAATATACTTGACCATTACTCGTCCTGATATCTGTTTTGCTGTGAACCAGGTGAGCCAGCACATGCAAGAACCAAGGGAACATCACTGGAGGATGGTGGAACGGATCGTAAGTTACCTGAATGGATCACCAGGCCAAGGTGTATGGATGGGGTGCAATGAGAGCACAGAAGTGGTGGGTTACTGTGATGCAGATTGGGCAAGAGATAGAGCTGATAGGAAGTCAACCACCGGCTATTGTACCTTTATTGGAGGAAACCTGGTCACTTGGAAAAGCAAGAAGCAAGGTGGTCTCTTGTTCAAGTGCTGAGGCTGAGTATAGATCCGTGCTGAAGCTGACAAATGAATTGGTGTGGATCAAAGGGATACTGAAGCATCTAGGAGTAGAGCAAGCCACACCCATGACTATGCATTGTGATAACCAAGTGGCTATCCACATTGCAACCAACTCGGTGTTCCATGAAAGAACCAAGAACATTGAGGTCGACTGCCACAAGGTGAGGCAAATGATTGGTCTTGGAGGGATCTTGCCATGTTACACAAGGAGTGAGGATTAGTTGGCGGATGTCTTCACTAAGGCTGCAAGGCAGAAGGTCATTGAGTCTATTCATACCAGATTAGGACTCATTGACCTCATACCAGATAACTAATCCCCTCGCTATGGGGTCTCCACTCTTTTTCCCTCATCAAAGGGTTTTATCCCACAAAGGGTTTTCTCTTTGGTGAGGTTTTTAATGAGGGGGATCTCATAGCATTCCAAGCTTGACTTGTTCCACATGGTCAAGCTTGAGGGGGAGTGTTGATCTGAGGTAATAAAGAGAGGAGGTTTAAAGGGTTTAGGATGGATTTTGGGATCAAAGGGAAGGTTGTGCAAATTTGGGGTAAGTGTACGGACGGTACGGACCGTACGGACTGTACGGCCGACCGTACGGACTGTACGGCCGACCGTACGGACCACTCTAGTATGAATCTAATCCTTGAGAAGTAACACAACACTTAGAGTTTGTGTACTTAAGATGAAGAGGATTTTAGAATCAGTAATCTAGAGATTAAGAGAATATAAAGAATAGTTTAGAGTGAGTTTGACAAGTATTAGGCTGCCTTAAGAGAGATAGAGTTAAGGCAGCCTCTAAACCCTAATGCTTAACTCCTTACATTGTGAATATTGTTTAGACACAAGCAAGAGACAGAGAGACACGAGCTTAGAGAGAGAGAAACTTGTCTATTGATTCTGGTAAGTGTTACAAGAGAGGGTGAAGGTCTTTAAATAGACAATCACTTACAATAAACAATTACTAAAACAAGGAAATATAAACAAATAATTCTGTAGGGATGAGAAGAGGCCAAAGGGGATACAGCCAAGGGGAGGCACGTCCAGAGGAGGAGAAAGGGACAGGAGAGAGATAGTGACCAGGTCTGATGAGTGAAAGTGACAGGCCAGCAACAGCTCCCCCTTAAGCTTAACATGTGACTTTCTTCCATATTTAAATTTGAATCTGGTCAAACCCTCTACCAACGGTTTCCTTAGCTTCTGGAGACCTTCAGCTCGTGTTCCCATCAGTACCTTGCCTCCCAAGGCAAGTTAGTTCATAGTAGATTGCTTGTGATCCAAGTCTGTACAAACAGAACCAGATTGGCTTCTCTTGATGAACTTATCCTTGGATCATCAACCATCTTCTTCTTCTGGTCATCCCTTTATTTATTTCAATACTCCCCCTCAAGCTTGACCATAGGAGATCCTTGGACAAGCTTGGAACTGAGAGCACTTGCCTCATTAAAAAAACTAAGTGTGGAAAACCTTTAGGGATAAAACCATCACTTAGGGAAAAAGAGTGCAACTACCCTCAGCCTAGGGATTGGCCAGTGAGCCTAAGGAGCTTAAGATTATTTTAATGGACTCCTTAGACTCTGGATCATGGCCTTTCTTCAATGGCAAGTAGGCACCAATGCCTTCCTTGCTTCACACTCATCACACCTTTGAGCTTCTTCTTGTGGTCAGAGTTTGTCTCCCCCTTTCTTTTGGCTTCTTGCCTTCATCATGGGTTGAGTCCAAGTCTACCTTGTTCATGAGCTCAATAGGTACCTGATTCAAACAATGCACAAACACATGCATCAATTCTCAAGGGATAAACCTATCAATCATAAGAATGAGTATAGATTTAGGTACTTCCCTTGCATAAGTTTCTGAAGAATGGACATTGGCTTCTCATTTTAAGACCCCTCCTCAAGCTTGACCTGAGAATGAGAGTATGTGGTCGAGCTTGGAAGATGAGAGCCAGTGATGATCACCAATGCCTTGAGACCACAGCCCTCTTGGCTTGAATTGCCACAGCCCTCTTGGCTTGAATTGTGGCCTTTTCTCTTGAGTGTACATCCTGTCACCCTCTTGGCACCAGGTAAGTCACTTCTAAGAAATCTCCCCACTGCTCCATTCGTCCTCTCAACCATATTGGAAGTTAATGGACACAATCAGTGTCCAAAGTGTTGATGGGCAGTGGGCAATCTCCATGGTCAGGAATATACATCACGTGTAGCCTCTGAACAACATGGGCAACCTGTGAAACAAATAACTAGACGCAGGCATCGGTAGACAAACAAGAGACCAGAACATGGTTTTCACCAAGTCTGATCTTTAAAACACATTTAGAACAAGTACAGCAAGCAATGGACAAATATCTTCATGATTCTATCCCAGAAACACTCTCTGGATCCTAATCATCAAGACTAAGCATTCAGGCAACAAGACAATTAATTTTCCTAAGGGCAGAAGTAACACAATTTTTTCAACACAGTTTAACACCCTTAGGCAGATTCTAAACAAGATTGTGAGAATATAGATTTAAGTAACCAGAGAGTATAAGTAACCAGAGTATAAGTAGAGAGTAGAGAATGATGTAACCAGAGTATTAGTAGCCAGAGAATGGAAGAATGATGGAGAATAAGTAACCTGGAGAATTAGAGAATGAGAGAATAGAGAATATAGAATAGAGAATTCCTCAAGAGTTCTAATGGACAGAGTTTTGCTCTGTTTTATTGAGTTTTGCGGAAGCATAAACAGCCAGGAGCATCCAATACTCATCAAGAGTTTGGTGCTTTATTAGCTGAAACACAATGGACCATTGAACAATTAATTTGCTCACTGATCTTAGACATGTGCCACTGGAATAACTTATGAACAGATGTTTTCCAGGGCTTGCAACAAAAGAACCAACAGAATAACACATGAACAAGTGTTTTCTGTGGCTTAGACAACAATGAATCCAATGGATCAAAACAGTTTGTCCACTGGTCAAAGAGATGCTCCATTAAGAGAAAGCTATTATCCAATGGATAAAGCATAATGGTGAAGCATTTTTGAAATCTTTCTCTTCCTCAAGCTTGATTCAAGATACTAACAAGTACTGACCAAGCTAACACAATATCAGAGTGGGAGAGAAAGGATTTATTTAAACAAAACAGCGATAAAAGAGGTGAGTTTATTCCCAAAGAAGAGCAACAAAGCTCTGATACCATGTTGGAATTCATGAGTGTTTGTCTCATGTCAAGAGAGTATTCAGTTAAACTGTAACTGAATCTTCTTCAACCATACAACAGGAACTCACCATTTAAGGGAAGAGACAACCAACTTGTGATTGAATCCTCATACACAGCTTACTATATAACCAAGAATCCTAGACAGTAAACTGGTTTTGTGAAGCAGAAACTCTCTAGTATGAATCTAATCCTTGAGAAGTAACACAACACTTAGAGTTTGTGTACTTAAGATGAAGAGGATTTTAGAATCAGTAATCTAGAGATTAAGAGAATATAAAGAATAGTTTAGAGTGAGTTTGACAAGTATTAGGCTGCCTTAAGAGAGATAGAGTTAAGGCAGCCTCTAAACCCTAATGCTTAACTCCTTACATTGTGAATATTGTTTAGACACAAGCAAGAGAGAGAGAGACACGAGATTAGAGAGAGAGAAACTTGTCTATTGATTCTGGTAAGTGTTACAAGAGAGGGTGAAGGTCTTTAAATAGACAATCACTTACAATAAACAATTACTAAAACAAGGAAATATAAACAAATAATTCTGTAGGGATGAGAAGAGGCCAAAGAGGATACAGCCAAGGGGAGGCACGTCCAGAGGAGGAGAAAGGGACAGGAGAGAGATAGTGACCAGGTCTGATGAGTGAAAGTGACAGGCCAGCAACAGCTCCCCCTTAAGCTTAACATGTGACTTTCTTCCATATTTAAATTTGAATCTGGTCAAACCCTCTACCAACGGTTTCCTTAGCTTCTGGAGACCCTCAGCTCGTGTTCCCATCAGTACCTTGCCTCCCAAGGCAAGTTAGGTCATAGTAGATTGCTTGTGATCCAAGTCTGTACAAACAGAACCAGATTGGCTTCTCTTGATGAACTTATCCTTGGATCATCAACCATCTTCTTCTTCTGGTCATCCCTTTATTTATTTCAATACTTTGAAATCACCATTCAAGCCTCTTCTTGAAGCTTTATCAACAAGGTACAAGCACACATGCTATGGGCTAATTCATAGCTTCCCAACTGAAGGTAACTGTTCTAACTCCATATAGAAGCTGATCCATAGCTTCCCAACCAGAAGGTAACTGTTCTAACTCCGAAGCCTTGGGCTGATTCATAGCATTCCAATCAGCTTGCCTCTCCACGTGATCTTCTTGCCAAGTAGTCTCTGATGGCCATCTGTTCTAACAACAAGTTGTTGCTGTCCTTGCTGATGTTTCTTTGATCCGGCTGATGAGAAATCTTGCAAGGGTGAATTCCATCACTTGCATACTCTCACTTCTGATCTGAAGTGAGGAAATGGAAGACTTGGACCTTCAGGAATGCTCATAATTACCCCTCCTCAAGCTTGATCCAGAGAGAATAAGTAAAGGACCAAGCTTGGAAGTGAGCAACATTGAGTTTTGAAACCAGGAGCGCATCGCCCCAACAGCTGCGCTTAAATCAACCGGTTCCTCCCTTAATATCTTCTCCACTGCCTCTTGTAAGTCTTTTGAACCAGGAGCTCAACCCCCAAACAGGCTGCGCTTAACTCAACCGGTTCTATACACACAAGTGATCTTTCAATGGTCAGGAATATACAGACTCTGTAGGCTCTGCACTCATGGCCAAAATCTTCTTCTTTGTCTTGATTTGATGATGGACAGAGACAGCACTTGTGTACCTGAAATATCACTCAAACTCCAGCAAGAGTCAGACCACACACACTAGGATCAGACCTTGGTAACTCACCAATCCTGATCCCAATGCTTTAAGAAAATGCAATGGGCAGAATCTAAACAACTCATTTAGTTTAAATCCATGCAACCAATTCACTAAATGCTCAGGTATGATAACAATTCAGTTACAAGGCCTCTAGGCTCATTTTATCATACATATGACAGTAGCAGAATGCAATGACAATTTTGTGACAGTAGCATAGACTAGACAACTCATCTAATCAAGCTACACAACTATGAATGCAAGACATGACCAGGAAACTCTTCTAGGCCTCTAGCAATGCAACAAGACACACAACAGGCTCTAAGAAACTCGCCTAGACCATACAGCACACAAACAAATGAGCTAAGACAAGATCAAGACAAAACATTGCTAGAAATCTCCTAGAACAATACACAGGCATCAAGCAACAATTTTAAGCAATAGCTATATGAATGCACAAGATTCAATTCAAGACAGCATGAGGTAACAAGCAACTAAATGCACATCACACAAGCTAATGGTTACTGGTTTTATCAAAACCATAGGGACCAGTAGCTTAGACCAACATGACATGTAGTAGAAAACAACAGTTTAGTGCCTAGCTTAGACCAAAGAATCTTCCAAAAGTAACTAAGAAACTTAGTGTCCCTATCAGAAACTATAGTCCTAGGCATGCCATGTAAACGAACAACTTCTTTAAAGAACAGGTTAGCAACATGCAATGCATCATCAGTCTTATGACATGCTATGAAATGTGCCATCTTAGAGAACCAATCAACAACAACAAAGATTGAATCCTTTCCTGTTCTAG
>CAJHQP010012318.1:0-12442 GCA_905132765.1 Moricandia arvensis
AGGTTCCGGAGAGGGTTTAATGAGCCACGACTGTCTTCACGATGCACTGCTATCTCTGCCAAGACTACTTGAAGACTATCTATTACCTATTTATTTTAAGACTATAGTTGTGTTATATTTTCGCAGAACCTAGAGCATGTCTTCTGTTTCTATTTAAGGTTTGCGCAAACCCTGAGACTTAAGCAATCTAATATCAAGTCTTTTTGTCTTCTTGACGCTCTATCCTAGTGTCGAGTGTTCTTCTGGTGTGTAATTATCCAGAGCTTAATGGGTGTCTATCTCGGTGTGCTGTATCCGAACTAGCCATCTAGGAGTATCAGAGATCTCTCATCCTCTTGTGTCACATCATGCGCACAGCCTGAAGAACTTGAGTCTCTGATTCGTTCTGCCAGGATCTATCCTCCATCAACCATAGAGTCATCTAGGATCGTTCACTTCCTCTCTTTCTAGATCTGAGAGAAACCTAGCGCGTTCTCTATAACGCTAGCGTCGTTTCTCTCAGAGGCGTCTCGTTGACTCCGCCGCCGCGTAAGTATAGTCATTACTGTCGAGTGATTGATTGAGGAAAAGATGACACTAAAAACCACTGTCTCTATCAATTTATACTCGTCTCAGCCTCGTTACTCACACGCTTCTTTTTCACGTCTAATTTTTGCAGATCTATAACACGATGTGTCGAAGGCGACTGTACTACTCCGATTTTCAGTGCTTAAAAACTTTCTACTGAAGTCTTAGAAGACTTATATATTAAGTCTTCAGCAGAAGCTTGACCAGACGAAACTAATTATAAGTCATCTGAAAGTCTCCAGACTTTAATTAAAATGATTAGACTGGATGCGTTGTGTCTTTGAGATGGTTGTGTCTTTGAGTGGTTCGTATCTGATTGTTTTGCAGACGAAAAATGATATTCCAGAACTCCCCGTAGGTTACTATACTATTAGGAAGAGCCCTCAATGAAGCATTTCGTATCATACAAATGTTCGAGTTGTATACTGCTTAAAGTAAAGCTCTCATCGTGACGGATATGAAGAGCTGAAGAGCTCGAAGTTGGATTTCTCATAGTTCAGAGAGTTGGGATTTGCTTGCTTCAAGGCTGGTCAGCTAATAGAGCTTAGGTTTCAACTGGACATAGAAGAAAGTATGAGTTGTGAGTCTCGTTGTCCACAACCTGTGAGTTTGCACTGTTAGACGTTTGAAAGACTCACTGGATCTAAACTGCGAGCACATCAAGGACCTTGAGAGACGATAGTGTGTGTCTACAGAGGAGTTGGCTTCTTCTGGGGATGTTGAGTTCTTGTCAATAAGCTGATACATCTACTGAAGCAGATGATAGCAGCACTTGAGAGATCGCGAAGGTCGTCTCGATGATGCAAGCGCGACTCGGTACCTATGCATCTTCACTGATACACTGAAGGAGAAAGTAATTCACCCTACAAGTTAGCTCTGCAGGCTAGTGATGAGTTAGAATGGTTTGAGATGTATCCGATGAGAGTCAGCAAGTTTAAAGTGTTGATGACATCTGTGATGGCATTAATATTTCGATTGTTTATATTGTTGATGGGTTTATACCAGCTCTCTGAGGTCTGTAGTGTACACATCTACTGCGGAATGGGTGCTAATTATGTATCCCATAGCCAGAAACAGACTGTCCCACCGATACTGGCTGAAGAAGCGCTCGCGGTCGTGCATAGACGCATATGCTTATAATATGCTATCTGCAGACATTGATTACTTCAATCAAAGACTTCGAGCAGAACTTATATTACGTCATCTGAGAAAATCTTCATACTGGATGACTAGTAGAAGACTATAATTAAGTCGTCTGAAAGTCTTCCAGCTGATGACTTAGTTGAACGACTTACAATATTAAGTCGTACTGAAAGATCTCCAGCTGAGCGACTAGTAGAAGATCTTATAATTATAGTCGTCTGGAAAGTCTTCCATCTGATACTATAGTAGATAGACTTATAATAAGTCATCTGGGAAGAATTTTCTTCATCTCTTCTTATCCGTCAAATATCTAAGTCTATATCTTCTATTAGTGCAGATTATGATGATCAACTTTGTTTAGAAGACATAGGTGAAATGTTCCAATGGACTCTGATGTTAAGGATCCGGCCGTGAAGACATATATAAGTCATGTTGTGATCAGAGACATGGGAATGGCCATGGATGCTGGGAGTCACCTGTACTCGGTCAATACAAGCAGTCGTTGTGAGTCAGTGAGCAAGAGATAGTGTGCTGGAAGAAGACAGTCAATACTCGGAGAAGGCTGGTAGAGAGGCTAGTGAAGGCGCCTGTAGAGGCTAGTGAAGAGGTCCTACAAGGCTCGTTCGGGGTGACTACGTTTGTTGGTGGGATGACAAAGTTAGGAATTTGAAGTAAATTTCAAGACGATAGTTCATGCCGATGAGGAAAGGGTTTGCCGGAAATGCCTTAAGGAGATCAGCATCTATCGGAAACGGTGAAGCTGTGGAGAAGAATGTTGTATCAACAAACAAGGGAAATAGACATCACTCAGCACAAAAAACTACCCTCTCCCTATCCTCATCTTACTCCCTCCCCTCTCCCCTTCTTCTTCCCTTACCTCCCTTCTCTGCCTGCCTCTTCTCTGTCTTTTATTTATTTTCTCCCTCTCAACCTAAAGGGACTCTCGCGAGCTACCGGGTAGTAACGAATCCATCTCCCAACAAGAGTATCGACTAGACAAACTCATAAGAATACAGAACTGAAGTGGATTGCTTTGTTCTTGTAGCGTCAGACCATGTGTGACACTGGATATTTGTTATGATTGTTTGACTTGCTCGAATGGATCTTTTTAGCAGTGTGCTTGTATTTGGTGAATATGTGTATAAACCTTGCTCTACTTGCAGAGTGAAAGTGTTAATGCGCGAACGCGCGAAGAAAAGCCGAGGATAAGCTTCAGATGTGCTCCACATATGCGAGCCTTGTCTCTTGTTGCCAAACATGCACCGCTGTAATCGGATTACAGCAGGAGGATGCTAGATATCAGAAAAAAGAATGGATGACTGCTTGTCGCACTCTTAGACCGCGAAAGAGTGATCGATCAAGGACTTGCTGCCTCACAGCAATCTCCTATACAGCACAGCACGGCCAAGTGGATCATTCCAACAATATCGTCCAAGCTATATCCTCTGCACAATGACAGAGAAGTGAAGGAGCTCGCTGATTAGTGTGAAACTGATCATAGATGGATTGCTCTCCATAATACGCTTGCTTTAGTCTACAACTGATTGCTTTTCAACATTTGTGTTGCCGTCATTATATTGCATTGACCCAAACATCACTCATACACGCTTCTTCATAAGTTGTAGGGATTCTGTGCAGATCAATCTTAGAAAGGAAAGCTTGGTGTGTGCTTGGGAAGATGAGCCATAGAACAATAACCTTGAATTGGATGAGCAATAGCATGGCTGTTGTAGTAAACCCTAGTGTTCCTCCAATTCTCAGGGCCATGTCTTATTCTTTCACTTCTTCTTAAAGGTTGTGAAGCTGGTTCGTTTTCTGACTCAGCCTCCTCAGAATCTTCAATAACTACATCTTCTAATGAGGCAGAGCTTGATTCATCCAACTCTTGTAATTCCCCCTCTCCAGCATCTCCATCAGACTTTGAAGTCGATCCTTCTTCCTCAACATGATCACTTCCTTCTCTAGTATCTTCACTCTGTATGAGAGGTGTTCCCTGATTGGTTTCTCCATACTCGGTTGGTGTTGGTGTGGGTTTTGAACCAGAGAGTGTGTGTAGACCATCAAGGATAAATCTTAAGGTGGCTGCCCTGTCTCTAGAAGAAGTAAGGTCTTCCAAGATCTTCCAATCATTTTTATTAAAGTATCCATGTGCTTCATCAGATTTTACTTCCCTTGAGATATAAACTCTCCTTGTGCTTGGATCATAGCACTTATAGCCCTTCTGAGTTGGAGAGTATCCTATAAACGTACATCTGATGCTTCTTGGTTCCAGTTTGTTCCTTTGAGCCTCTGGAACAAAGACATAGCACACACAACCAAACACCTTCAGATGCTCATAGTTTGGTTTAGTGCCATTCAGGATCTCATATGGTGAAGCTCCTCCAAGCTGTTTTGTTGGAAGCCGGTTGATTAGATAAGCTGAAGTCATAACTGCATCTCCCCAATATTCCTTAGGAACCCCTTTCTCAAACATTATAGTTCTTGCAACTTACATAAGGTGTCTATTCTTGCGTTCAGACACTCCATTTTGTTGGGGAGTGTAAGCGCAAGAGGTTTGATGCACAATGCCATGCTTCTCCAATATCCTTCTGAATTCCTTGCTCATGTACTCTCCACCATTGTCACTTCTGAATATCTTGATCTTAGCTCCATATTGAGTAGATACATATTCTTGAAACTTTGTGAATGCTTCAAGAACTAGGCTCTTTGATGGCAAAGGAGTAACCCATGTAAACTTTGATTTCTCATCAATGAAGGAAACAAAATACTTGTATTGATCTCTGGAGGTACATGGGACTGTCCATACATCAGAGTGGACTAGATCAAAACCACTCATTATACATAGTAGTTGACTCAGGAAAACTAGTTCTACAATGTTTCCCCAAAATACAAGCTTCACATCCATGATGATCCTGATCCAGTCTTGGTAAAGCAAGTTTAAGAACCTGGGAGTGTGGATGGCCAAGTCTAGCATGCCAAAAAACATCAGTACAACCAGACTTCATAGCTGAGTGGATCAATGCTGGCTGAATGCTATCCAAAACGTACAGACCATCCTTAGCACTTCCTTCCCCAATCTTTCCCCCTGACTTATTGTCCTGAAACCATACATCATCAGCACTAAAACACTGCCAAGCATTCAAGGTCCTTTGTTGCCTTATGGACAGATAACAAATTAGAGGTGAAATCTGGCATGTATAAGGCCTCAGAGCTCTTATTAAACAGTTCTAGTTCTCCAATTCCTCTAACTTCAATGTCCTGACCATTAGCAATACTAACCTTTCCAAAGTGAGGCCTAATATTGGCATAGCAAGTCTGAATCACTAATCATGTGGTGTGAGGCTCCTGAATCTATAATGACAGGTTTATTGAGTTTTACAGGCTGAGAAGCTCTTACCAGATTCGGTTAACTTGGCAATGCTCTTTATAAGTGCATCCAAGTCTGACTTCCTCACCACATCATCTCTTGGTGTTAACTTGAAGAGATGAAATGGAGCCAAAGGATGAGTTTGGGTGGAGTTTCGGTCTCGTGCCAAAGTTAGGGCAAGACCTCCGGAGATTGTCTAAGAAGACTCTAGGAGTGTTTAAGGATGTGCAAAGTTAGGGTCAAGTCCAGGAGGGACTTAGACACCATTTAGAGACATTTGGGAGGAGATGATCGACCGTGCAAAAATAGGGCGAACCGTACGGACTTGTACGGACCGTGCAAAAATAGGGCGAGTGGCACGGACAGGAGGTCCGTACCATCGACCGTGCAAAGATAGGGCGAAAGGCTTTCCCGGGATGAACCTGAATGAAGCCGTGCAAACTTAGGGCGCAAGTGATGCTTGTTCTGGTCAAGAGGAATCAAAATGGCATCAAGAAGATACCTTGGGCGCCCTGGCTGGTCAAGGAACAGGCTGGCACTTGCTGTAAAGAAAGACCAGCCTTGACTAAGAATCTGGACAGATACATGGGCAGATGAAGAGGAGCCTTAGACCAGCCAATAAGAGATCAGGCGCCAGCTTTCCTTGTTTGAATTAAAGCAACCTTATCCATCCAGCAAGCTCCAGCAACATCAAGACCAGTCTACTCTAATCTAAACCATCCATTTCATTAAGCATTTCTGTCCATAGGATTTAGGTTATGCTGTGTGTTTAGTAAGTGACTATATAAGCTCCCTATTGTCGATTTGTATCAGCTTAAGCTGAATGGGAGATTTCCCCTTCTCTTCATAATAAATCAGTGTGTGTTCTTAGATCAGAATCCCTTAATCTCTCCCTTTCTTAAACTCTAAAACACTTAATCACTCTTATACACTCTAATCTCTCTTATACCCTTGTTTCTGATCTGAGTTCATACACATATCATCAGATCTTTCTCATATCCAAAACAAGTCTATCTCTGCCTTTAAGAGGCGTGTTGTTCATCACTCTCTCACACATCATTGCTCTCTGACTTTCCAACATGGTATCAGAGCCAGGTTATCTAGAACCTGAGCTATTGCTTCCGCCATCTCAGTGCTTACCTCTCATGTCATTTTGAAGCAAGATGAAGATCCCTGGTACATGTGGTTGTTCAACATCTCAGAATGGAAGGTGGGTTCATCCTTGGTGACCAGAAGCTGTCTATTACTTATCTACACCATCTCATGGCGCCAATGAAGAAGGAAGAAGCTTGGAAACACTGGTTATGGAGTGGTCTGATCAACCAAGCTTCAGATCCATGTTCAAGCAAGTTCTTATTCATTATCCAAGAAGAAAGGTGGTAGCTTTCTAATCTTGAGAGCCTGGCGAGTTCACATGAAGAAAAGGTGTAGTCTTTGACATGGAGAGTTCAAGAGAAAAGGTTCATGGAAGGAGGAGACAAGGTGGCGCCACCAGAAGCTCACTTGCTTGCCATGATTCAATGGAGTTTCAAGGAACTAACACTAGTTCCTTGGCTGTAAGGAAACTCTTTCTCTTGTTTGTAAAGCTTGAGCATTTGAACTGAATATTGAAATGTGTGGTGCTGTGATTGAGATTTAAAACCTGAGGATTTCTTAAAAGTTGCTACATAAATTTGAAAATTGTTTAGAACTTGTTCCAGGATGTTTAAAGAGACTTGTGAAGTTGAGATATAAAAGTGCTTGCCTCAGATCTTGTATGAGTTGTGCTAGGATGATAGATTGTTGTTTCTGCATCAGGTAGCTTTCATAACTTGAATCTGATTAAGGTAATGCATGGTCTGATGTAAGGTTTATGATAAGTGTTGCTAGACCTCAGTTAAAATTTGTGTGAGCATTGATAGATGATTGTGTCTGATCTTGTTGCATACATGTTTAGAAACTGGTTAAGGTGCTGCATACTATCATAATGGTTACTGTCTTAAGATTGAGCACTTAGTTTAAAAGACTAAGATGTGGTTAAGACAAGTAAAGAATTGCCTAAGTAGCTTGTATTGAATCTGAAATGATCTTACTTGTGCTTAGAGAAGTAGCTTGCAAAGATGTGAACGAGCTAATGCTTGATTCAATCTTGTGCAAAGCTTGAGACACTGTGGGGATCAAGCTTGATGATTAATCAAGGCTTGATCTCAAATATTTGTTTCTGATCTTTGCTGGAGTTTAGTGATGTTTCAGTTTCACAAAAGGTGTTCTTGGTTCACTATACATCCGAGTTGAAAGAGGCAGAATGGTGTGCCATTGGGGTTCAATGGAGAATTGATAGAGGATTGGTGATGTGCCACTGATGCTTGAAGTCACTGAAGCTCACTTGCAAGCTTGGACCCCAAATCTAATCCAAGCTGAGGAGGGGAGTTAAGTGAGCTATCAAGCGGTTCAAGAGGAGCCATTGCAAGCAGCTGAAGAAGGAGCCATTTGGGTTTAGGCAGTGGCGTGTCTAGACAAGAGAGCTTTCAGAGGGTTCTTGGCTATGGAAGATGAAGACTCAGCAGTGCGGCTTCTGATGTGAGGTGGCTGGTGAGATGAAGCTTCCATAAGCAATTCAATCAAGATGGCAAGTTCAAGGTGTTGCAATGGAGTGTGATGCAGATCATGTGTGCAATCCTTCCAAGCTTGACTTGTTCCACATGGTCAAGCTTGAGGGGGAGTGTTGAGACATGATCTGATCAAGGAGAGTCATTGACGGTTATGCAAGAAGAGGAGCAGATCAGTTATGAAGCTAAGTGAGGAATGATGAAGCATTGGAACAAGGCGGCTTCTAGAGTGAGGTGATTGGTACAATGGCTGAAGCATCATCATGAGGTTCAGTAGCTTGGTGTGTTCTCTTGAAGCAGAAGGAGTCAAGACTCAGTATGTATCTATCAAGGAAGATCAGAAGAAGCGAGCACTTGATCACAACAAGGAGGTTGTTGAGAAAGGGGGAGCAACAAGGTCTGTCCAAAGATGAGATACAAGAAGTGTTGGTGGTGAGCAAGGAGAGTGATGAACGAACCTTGCATTACATGAGAGGCCATGATCCAAGTGGTTCTTTGGATCCCTTACATTGATGGTATGGTACAAAGAACCACTGGCCAATCCTAGGCCTTGAGGAACCTACTCTTTTTCCCTCATCAAGGTTTTATCCCAAAAAGGGTTTTCTTTGATCAGGTTTTTAATGAGGGGATTCTTCAAGGTTCCAAGCTTGACTTAGGATCACTAGAGTCAAGCTTGAGGGGGAGTGTTAACTTGAAGAGATAAAAGGGAGCCAAAGGATGAGTTTGGGTGGAGTTTCGGTCCCGTGCAAAGTTAGGGCAAGACTCCGGAGATTGTCTAAGAAGACTTTAGGAGTGTTTAAGGATGTGCAAAGTTAGGGTCAAGTCCAGGAGGGAATTAGACACCATTTAGAGACATTTGGGAGGAGATGATCGACCGTGCAAAAATAGGGCGAACCGTACGGACTTGTACGGACCGTGCAAAAATAGGGCGAGTGGTACGGACAGGAGGTCCGTACCATCGACCGTGCAAAGATAGGGCGAAAGGCTTTCCCGGGATGAACCTGAAATGAAGCCGTGCAAACTTAGGGCGCAAGTGATGCTTGTTTTGGTCAAGAGGAATCAAAATGGCATCAAGAAGATACCTTGGGCGCCCTGGCTGGTCAAGGAACAGGCTGGCACTTGCTGTAAAGAAAGACCAGCCTTGACTAAGAATCTGGACAGATACATGGGAAGATGAAGAGGAGCCTTAGACCAGCCAATAAGAGATCAGGCGCTAGCTTTCCTTGTTTGAATTAAAGCAACCTTTTCCATCCAGCAAGCTCCAGCAACATCAAGACCAGCCTACTCTAATCTAAACCATCCATTTCATTAAGCATTTCTGTCCATAGGATTTAGGTTATGCTGTGTATTTAGTAAGTGACTATATAAGCTCCCTATTGTCGATTTGTATCAGCTTAAGCTGAATGGGGGATTTCTCCTTCTCTTCATAATAAATCAGTGTGTGTTCTTAGATCAGAATCCCTTAATCTCTCCCTTTCTTAAACTCTAAAACACTTAATCACTCTTATACACTCTAATCTCTCTTATACCCTTGTTTCTGATCTGAGTTCATACACATATCATCAGATCTTTCTCATATCCAAAACAAGTCTATCTCTGCCTTTAAGAGGCGTGTTGTTCATCACTCTCTCACACATCATTGCTCTCTGACTTTCCAACACTTGGTGTATTGTTCCTCACTGGATAGTTCATTTCCTTTCTTGGTCGTAGTTCAGGTTTAAGCACCCAAAACTTCTCCTTGGTATGTCCCATGCGCTTGCAGTGGTCACACTTCGGATTGTAATTTTTCCTATCAGTTTGTTGGAAAGAGCTTCCTCTACTCACATAAGCAGTCTCACTGGTTCCTTGGAAGAGACCTCTTGAACCCTCCTCCTTCTGGATCAGCATACAAACTTCATTGAGACTAGGAAGATTGTCAACCTTAGGATATGATGAATCGTTCCCTTAAATGATCCATTGAGAGCAAGCAGTAATCCAAACACTTGATCTTGCTTCACGCCTCTCATTCAGCTCCTTCAGATTCAGTTGTTGGAGGTCTGAGCAGCTCCAGTTCTGCCCATAGACTCCTGAACTCTCCAAAGAATCCTTGAACAATCGCTCCTCTTTTTGAAGGTTGTTCAGTGCTTTCTTAACCTCAAAAATTCTACTGAGGTTAGAAATGTTCCCATAAACACTCAGTAGAGTATCCCATAGCTCCTTAGGCGTCTCACAGTATGAGTAAGCAGCAAGTATAGCTGGTTCTAGTGAGCTTTGTAGAACTGCTAAAACAAGCTGACCATCTTGTGTCCATTTGGACTCATCTTGGCTGGTTTCTTCTCCAGCCTTCTCTTTACCCTTGGACTTATCTTGAGTGCCTTCAATATGCTCCCACAAGCCTCGGCTCCTCAAGGCAGTTTTGGTGATTCTTGACCACAACAAGTAGTTGTCTCCTTTGAGTACAACTGATATTATGATTTGCTTCTGATTTTCCATCTTAGAAAAAACAGAGTAAAAAACAGAGTAGAAAGTGTTTTGAGTATTTGATTTTCGCAGCAAACTGGTCTTCAAGAGCTAACACTGCTCTGATACCATGAAGATTTGAGTGGAAAGAGTAAAACTCGTTTTCAATGATCAAACTGAGTATGCAATCTGTTTTTAGTAAGCAAACTGAAAGAGAAGAAGTATTTCAGAATAATTCTTTTTTTTTGTCACATTCTTAACTCTTTTACAACTTAATTATATAGATTAAAACTACAGGTAAAACCAGTTGCCAAAACCATGGCTAATGATGAAAACCAGAGGTGCATTCTGAGCAGAAAATATCTAGCCACTGTTTTTGACTTTTTGGACCTGCTTGCTTGCTTGCATGCTATCTGAGTGTTGGGTCACGTCCTGGGCTTCATTATCTTCAGTCTCTTTACTCCTCTCTTGGTTACAGCCCAATGGATCACTCAGCTTTCTCTTCTTGGACTCATTCTCCTTCTCAGCTCTACAGCCCAATATCAGTGAAGAGGTGTGTTGCTTGCTCTCTTTCAACAGTTATAAGCTTGATTTGGATTCATAAATAATTGTAGAATCACCCTGAAGTTGAATCAAGATCATAGGAGTTATGATGAAGAAGTTATCCCACTTTTAACCGAAGTGACTCCAATTTACCTTGTTTGGAGATTTGGGCAATTTCTTCTTGATTCTAATCAAACCAGAATGATTTAAGATGTAAGAATCTTGATTTGGACTCATAAATCAGTGAAGAATCATCCTGAAGTTGAATTAATATCATTGGACTTATGATGAATAAGTTATTCCACTTTTAACCGAAGTGATTCCAGTTTATCTTGTTTGGAGATTTGACAATTTCTTCTTGATTCTAATCAAAACCAGAATGAATCACGTTTGTAAGAAGCTTGATTTGTACTCATAAATCGGTGTTGAATCACCCTGAAGTTGAATCAATATCATAGGAGTTAATATGAAGAAGTTATCCCACTTTTAACCGAAATGATTCCAATTTATCATGTTTGGAGATTTGGTAATTTCTTCTTGATACAAATAAAACCAGAATGAATCACGATGTAAGAAGCTTGATTTGGACTCATTAATCAGTTTAGAATCACCCAGAATTTGAATCAAGATCATAGGAGTTATGATGAAGAAGTTATCCCACTTTTAACCGGGAGTGACTCCAGTTTACCCTGTTTCTTGATTCTAATTAAACCAGAATGAATCAAGATGTAAGAAGCTTGATTTAGACTCATAAATCACAGTAGAATCATCCTGAAGTTGAATCAATATCATTGGAGTTATGATGAAGAAGTTATCCCACTTTAAACCGAAGTGATTCCAGTTTGGCCCTGTTTGGAGATTTGGCAATTTCTTCTCGATACTAATAAAACCAGAAAGAATCATGATGTAAGAAGCTTGATTTTGACTCATAAATCAGTGTAGAATCACCCTGAAGTTGAATCAAGATCATAGGGGTTATGATGAAGAAGTTATCCCACTTTTAACCGAAGTGATTCCAGTTTGCCCTTTTGGAGAGTTGGCAATTTATTCTGATTCTAATCAAAACATAATGAATCAAGAAGTAAGAATCTTGGTTTGGACTCATAAATCAGTGGATAATCACCCTGGAATTTGAATCAATATCATAGGAGTTACGATGAAGAAGTTATCCCACTTTTAAACCGAAGTGAATCCAGTTTACACTGTTTGGAGATTTGGCAGTTTCTTCTTGATACTAATAAAAAAAATGAATCAAGATGCAAGAAGCTTTATTTGGAATCATAAATCAGTGTAGAATCCCCTGAATTTGAATCAGTATCATAGGAGTTATGATGAAGAAGTTATCCCACTTTTAACCGAAGTGATTCCAGTTACCCTGTTTGGGAGATTTGGTAATTTCTTCTTGATACAAATAAAACCAGAATGAATCACGATGTAAGAAGCTTGATTTGAACTCATTAATCAGTGTAGAATCACCCTGAAGTTGAATCAAGATCATAGGAGTTATGATGAAGAAGTTATCCCACTTTTTACCGAAGTGATTCCAGTTTACCCTTTTGGAGAGTTGGCAATTTCTTCATGATACTAATAAAACCAGAATGAATCACGATGTAAGAAGCTTGATTTGGACTCATCAATTAGTGTACAATCACCCTGAAGTTGAATCAAGATCATAGGAGTATGATGAAGAAGTTATCCCACTTTTAACAGAAGTGACTCCAATTTACCATGTTTGGAGATTTGGAAATTTCTTTTTGATTCTAATCAAAACTGATGTGATCATGGACCGGATCAC
>CAJHQP010012319.1:0-12442 GCA_905132765.1 Moricandia arvensis
TCTTGCTAAGCTTACTCTGCCCTTTTAGATACTTTAGGGACTCATGATCAGTGTGTATGACAAACTCCTTGGGCCACAAGTAATGTTGCCACGTTTGTAATGCCCTCACCAAGGCATAGAGTTCTTTGTCATAGGTTGCATAGTTGAGAGTGGCTCCTCCAAGCTTCTCACTGAAGTAGGCTATAGGTTTCCTATCCTGGCATCATACAGCACCAATTCCAATCCTGAGGCATCACATTCTATTTCAAACGTTTTAGTAAAGTCAGGAAGCATAAGAAGAGGTGATTGAGTAAGCTCTCTTTTGAGGTTCTGGAAAGCCCTCTCTTGTGCTTCTCCCCACTTGAATCCGACATCCTTCTTTATCACTTCAGTCAAGGGAGCTGCAATGGTGCTAAAGTCTCTCACAAATCGCCTATAGAACCCAGCAAGCCCATGGAAAACTCCTCACTTCTCCTACTGTGGTTGGACTCGGCCAGTCTTTGATGGCTTTGATCTTCTCCTCATCGACCTTAACTCCATCTGCACTTACAACAAAACCTAGGGAAAACCAAGTTATCCGTGCAAAAGGTGCACTTCTTCAAGTTGGCATAAAGCTTTTCATTCCTTAAAACATTCAGGACAGCCCTAAGATGTTCTAGATGTTCTTCTAAGTTCTTGCTATATACTAAGATGTCATCAAAGTATACTACAACAGAAATGCCTATGAATGACCTAAGAACATGATTCATTAACCTCATGAATGTACTAGGTGCATTGGTTAATCCAAATGGCATAACTAACCACTCATATAATCCATGTTTAGTTTTGAATGCAGTTTTCCATTCATCTCCTTCTTTCATCCTAATCTGATGATAACCACTTTTCAAATCTATCTTAGAAAAGATGCAAGAACCATGCAATTCATCAAGCATATCATCAAGTCTAGGGATAGGATGGCGGTACTTCACTGTGATGTTGTTGATTGATCTACAATCAACACATATACGCCATGTACCATCCTTCTTAGGCACTAGGAGCACTGGTACAACACATGGGCTCAAACTCTCTCGGATATAGCCCTTCTCCATGAGTTCCTCTACTTGTCTTTGCAACTCCTTGGTCTCAACCGGATTGGTTCTGTATGCTGGACGGTTTGGAAGTGTAGATCCTGGAACAAAGTCTATCTGGTGCTCAATCCCTCTCAAAGGTGGTAAACCAATGGGATTGTCGTCTGGAAATACATCTTGAAACTCCTGCAAAAGAGAAACCATTTCACTCGGATACACCGGTGTAGAATCTGTTAGGTTCAAAAGAGTTTCTTTAAACACAAGTAAGATAGCAGATTGTTGAGAGTAGAGAGTTCTTTTGATATCACCCATGTTAGCATAGAAGTTAGGCTGCTTAGTTCCAGCCGGATTTAGATCAATCTCCTTCTTCTTTTGGAGTTGAACCTGATCTTGTTGAACTTCCTTAGGTGTCAAGGGAACCAGAGTGGTCTTGCGTCCCTTGAACTCAAAGGAGTGCTTGTTGGTGAAGCCATCATGGATAACTCGGCGATCAGATTGCCAAGGTCTTCCAAGAAGTATGTGACCAGCTTCCATAGGCAACACATCACACAAGACTTCATCTTCATATCTCCCAATGGCTAAGGGAATAAGGACTTGACTTGAGACCTTCATGGTGCCTTCTTCATTCAGCCATTGTAGCCGGTAAGGTTTGGGATGCTTCTGAACCTTCAATCCCAACTTCTTGACCAGGGTTTCACTCGCAGCATTCACACAACTACCTCCATCAACAATGAGGCTGCACACTTTCCCTTGGACCAAGCACCGGGTGTAGAAGAGGTTCTCACGCTGCTCCAGCTCCTCAGCCTTGTTTTGCAAGCTTAGAAGTCTTCTTGCTACTAAAAGCTTCCCCTGGACTGGTCCTTCTTCATGTTCTTCTTCAGTGTCTTCTTGGTCAGACTCGGTGATGTCATCTTCTGAGGCATACTCTCCATCTTCCAGCAAAATCATGACTCTCTTGTTGGTACATTCAGAGGCGTAATGACCTCTTCCTTGGCACTTGAAACACTTGACATCACGAGCTCTGGAACTAGAGGCTTCAACCTTGCCTTTGCCCTTGTCAAAAGCACTGCTTGGTTTGGTCTCTTCTCTTGGATAGGACTTGTGATCCTTCTGGAACGGCTTAGACTCCTTAGGGTAAGGTGTCTTCTCTTCCTTGGTGTTGTGTAACCGGTTAGAGCCATAGTGGTTGCGTGAATGTCCCTTCCTCTTGAGCTGCTGCTCCACAAGAATAGCTTTGTGTAGCATCTCTTCAAGCTCCACATAGTGTTGCATCTCAACATTTTCTTGTATCTCTCGGTTTAAACCACATAGGAACCTTGACATGGTTGCTTCTCTATCTTCTGATATGCTCGCTCTTAGCATGAGCAACTCCATCTCCTGGTAATACTCCTCCACTGATCTTGAGCCTTGGGTAAGTTTCCTAAGCCGGTGATGCAAGTCTCTGTGGTAGTGACTTGGAACAAACCTCTTGCGCATGATAGACTTCATCTCTGTCCAAGTCTCAACTGGTTCCTCTCCATTCCTTCTACGAGTTGTGATGTACTGATCCCACCAACTTAGAGCATAGTCATAGAACTCGGTAGCAGCAATCTGAATCTTCTTGTGGTTTGTGTACTGCTTACACTGAAAGACTAGCTCAATCTTCTTCTCCCACTCAAGGTAGGCATCCGGATCAGCTTTGCCATGGAATGGGGGTATCTTTATCTTCAAACCAGCAAGCTCATCTCCCTGGTTCATTCTTCTCTCTTGGACACGCCTATGTCTTCTTTGGCTTTGTCTTGAGGATGAACTGAGGTGTTCATACTCATTGTCAGTCTCCTCATAACCGGCATGCTCTTGGCGAGTTGCATGAGGTCTCTCTTCTCTCCTAGTCTCCCGGTTTGGAACTTGACCAGTAGCTCTCCTGATGTCTTCTCTGAGCTCCCTCCGGATGTCATTGAGGTTGGTTCTCATCATCTCGGTCATGGTTGCTACCATGTTCTGATTGAGTTGAGCCGACATAGCCTCCATGAGAAGCTTGTTCTTCCTAACGAGTGCAGCTTCTTCTTCAGACTCGGATCCCATGCTTCCTGCACAAAGGTAAACAAAAATAACCAGTAAAAGGGTTCAAGGTAACGAGATAAGCAAAAAGGAAAAAGGATAAAACAACCTAAAGCTTCTTCTGCAAGACAAAAGCAAAAAGGATAATCGGCTACAAGCAAAAAAGGAGATTAGGGTTTGCCGATTCAAGTAAAAAGGAAATTCTTTAAACTTTGTCTAAACTTTTCTAAGCTTGTCTAGCACCCTAAACAACCTTAATCTACTCGTGTTCGAGGTGATTATCAAGTTAAACAGGTGAAACAAAGTGATCTAAAAGGAAAAAGACAACTTGTGCGGCTAGGGTTTCTATCGCTCTAGGGTTTCTTGCAAGCAAAAAGGAAAAGTTTAAAAACTTGTCTAGTTTCTTATGAAACTCGAGCAGCCCTAAACAGATTAGATCTATTGCTTAATCAAGGTAATAGAGATGAAACACGGATGAAACAAAAACAATAAGAGAGAAAACGAGCACTTCCCAACCAAAGTTGCTCTGATACCACTTGATGCGTCCCTAGGATGCTCTTTGGTTGATGGGAATGGATAATCCTTGCAAGAATGAATCAGAGACTCAAGTTCTTCAAGGCGTGTGGATTGAATGGTGACACAAGAGGGATGGATGAACTCTTGATACTCCTAGATGAACAAACCGGATATGACACACCGATTTAGACACCCTTAGGTCTCTGGATATTACACACCAGAACTCGACACACTTTCTAGAGAGAGAGCCGTCAAGGAGAAAGAATACTCGTTGATAAAAAGTTGGATGCCTTACAATAGGGTTTAGGAACCCTTTAAATAAAAAAGAAACCGAGAACAAGCTCTCTAGGGTTTCGGAAATAAGCAAAATGGAAACTATGGTTTAACTTTAACATATGCTTAAAAATAACATAAAATGTAAACTTCTTTCTAGACTTGGACCGAGATAGGGCCTAAGTGATGTGAAAACAAGTTGTGGCCTCGTTAAAAACCTTCCTCCGGAAAACCTCGTGGGACAAAACCAAAAGAAAGGAAAAGAGCACGCACCCCATGTCTTGCCTAGACACTAACTCAGCTTGATGTAGAGATGGCTTGAATTGTGATCAAGACACCTCGGATCAGACCTTGTCCAAGACTTTCTTGTTGTGGATGTGAAGTGAGTAATCCAACAACATTCTCTTTAAGCTTCTTGACTCTGGAACGAGTCATGGGACCTTCAGGAATGGCTAGAGCATCATCACCAGGCTGCTGGTGCAATGTGGCTTCATGTGGCTCATCTAGACTCTCCTTGTTCTCCTTAGTGATCCGGTCCATGATCACATCATGTGGATTGAATGTCCAACACCTCTTCTTGATGATTATCTCCTTCTGTTCAAGGAGACACTTAAAACCCCTCATGTCCTCTTTCTGGTCGTGGGTCTTGAGGATCAAAGAGTGAGCTTCAGCTTTGTTGGCTAGAGAATAGTTTGACCAGCCTAGCTTTGAAGCTTTTTCAGTGACCTTGCTCCAAGAATGGTTTCTCCCATGGATTTTCTTCAGTATTTTGGACCAGAGGAGGTGGTTTGGCTTCTTCTTTGGACCCCTAGCAGTCTCTGGAGTCGCCATTTCAGTTGTATTTTCCATCTTGGAGATTTTGGACCAGTGGACAAGAGAATGTACCCACTGGTTTTACAAGAGACAAAATTGGAAACTGAAACTTTGATGAAGCTTGTTGAACTAAGATGAGGCTTCCTTGAGTTTAGACATTGGAATACATCTTTATCTTAGGTACTAGTGAGGTTCTTCCCTCCTAGAAGACCTTTGAACCAGTGGATAAAGAGTTGCACCCAAGACAGTTTTGACAGAGATTTTACGGAAGTAAGAATAGGGTTTCAGGAGCTTTTAGGCTCTGATACCAGGTGAGAATAGAGAGAATATGGTGAGAATGAAAATATGTGAGAATCTGGTTGAGAGAAAACAAGTTAATGGATGAGAGACAAGAGTATGAGGCAGAATTGCCTTAAATGAGAGAATGAGAGATTTTAGTGAGGTTGAGAATGTTTGTAAGTGTGAGATCGTGTGACCAGAGACTAAAATACTTGAGAGAGTATAAGAACTAAAGAATAGGAGATTGGGTGAAGGAGAGACTTAACTCTCACTCTAGAGAGTGTGAGAGATTATGGAGAGTTTAAGAGAGTTTCTGAGTATGAGAGAGTGTATGAGACTTAGAGAGAATATGAGAGTGTATGAGACTTAGAGAGAATATGAGAGTGTATGAACCAGAGAGAATAATGAAAGAGGAGGCTCAATTATGTTAACTTGAAGAGATACAAATGAACAAGAGAGAGAGATGAGATGGAGGCAAAGGAGATAGATGGTGTGAAGAGATCTTGTGCAACAAGAATGGAGAAGGCTGTGGGAAGCTAATATGTTCACAAGAGGCTCTAGAACACATTGAGGATGATCAAGAAGGACCTTGGGAAGCTTTGGTGAGAATAAGGGATCAAATGGTCGAGTTGAGGATGAGGTGTACGGATTGTACGGCCTGTACGGCCTGTACGGATCCGTTCGGACCAGACTCAACCCAAATCATATATCCTCGACCATTTGAACATAAAAGAAGCTTTATGTCTTGTGCAAACTTAGGGTGAAATCTGTACGGACCAGCTTGATGATATATGGCCGTACAACCCTAAGAAAGCACAAGACTTGTGAACCAAGCTTCAAGAAGGTTTAGAGTGGAGAAGCATGTTAGAATGAAGAAGGAATAGCCCAAGGAAACAAGTTATTGAGGATTCAAGGCGAATAGAAGAAAATATGCTTTGCAAACTTGAAAATGAAGCTGGTCCGTACAAACTTGATCCACAAGTAACCAAGCTGACCTAAACTACCTTGCAAGGCAGGAAAGGAGTGGGAAGGCTAAATGAGACGTTGGCAGCCTCTCTTAAGTAAAGAAAATTAGTTTTAATTTAAATAAGATAGGCTGGTTTGAATTGGAGTGAGAAGGTCACATGTGCTGCATTGGAGGTTGAAGACAGCTGTCACTTTCACTCCATGGAGACCACACCAAGACCTGTCACATTCTCTCCAACTCTGAATGTGCCATCCTTGGCCTCTACTAAAGAAGGACTCAGTTTATATTAAGGAAAGAACATCACATGTGCATAAGAGAGTGTAGCCGACCTGTCACTATCATCAATGGGAGACTGCACCACCATCTATCCTCCTGTCCATTTCTCCTCATTTGGACGTGCCATTCCTTGTCTGTATCCTCCTTGGCTGCTTCTCATTTCCTTACAGAATTATTTGTTTAATAGAACCTATATTTAGTCATTGTTTATTGTTAGCATTTGCCTATTTAAAGGCTGGTTGTAACCTAAGGCAAACTAAGTGAGAATTAAGTTTCTCCTTCACTTATTCTCTCTATTCTCTTACTCTCTGGTTTCTTTACACTCTCATACTCAGTCTCACACGAACTATTCTCATTCTCCATCAATCTCCATTGGTCTTCACTTATACTTCACTAATCTTACTCATTCTCTTCTCTTGACTACAACTGATTCTCTCTACCATTCTCTTGTTTACTTACGACCAGAATCATCCATACACCATAATATCTTCATTTCTCTCTATTCTCACAAAGTAAAGACTTGGGATCCAAGGGAGGCTTAGGCGTGTAGAAAGATGCTGAGAATATACCATCTGTCAAAAGGAAGAGCAGATCACTTTCCTGAAAGGAAGAACCTTATCCAAAAGGTTATCCACTCACCAAAGGAAGGGGCATGAACCTAGACAGATCTTTGGATAGGTTCAGTGACCTTGCTGGCTCATTCTCAGCCAAGCTTCCCTTAGGCGAGCTCCTCTGGTTCCAGGCTGTCCCAAAACGTGTGGAGAGCTCTGTCCACACAATTCAAATCGAGGAGCCTCTTCCCTTTGACTCCACATGCTTTGTTGATTATTTTGTAAACCCTAATGTAGCTCTCTCTCTCTCTATATATTCTGATCTCTGTCAAGTGTAATATTCAAGGGAGTAAGGGGGAAAACCCCTCTCCACTTCTAATAAATCATGTAGTGTTCTTGGATCGAATCCCTCTCAAATCTACCCCTTTCTTAGTCTTTTAATCTCCCTTAGTCTCTAATAATCTCTGATTCTGATTCAATTTCACACAAGTAAACCATAACCCATTCTCTTCTTCATTTCGTGTTCATCACTGTCTCTAAAGTCTTGTTCATCACACACAAACCCAGATCCTTATACTCTGGTGAAAATCCAACAAATTATCCTTAGGAATTTCATGGGTTACATGTGGGGGCTTTATAGACAAGGTACAAGACTTTACAAGCACAATAAACTACTAATAAAACATGAAAACTTAAATAACTAATTTGTAGAGAGAGAGAGATCAGTGCAGGTTCAGAACTTGCTGGGGAAGACTGGTGTGGAGCAGGCTGTGGCATGGACAGTCTGGCACGTCCAGAGGAAGAGAAAGTGACTAGAGAAAGATGGCACATTCAGCATGGTGTGATAGTGACAGGTCAGTCCTTCTTCTTATGCACCACATGTGATATTTTCTTGTCCAAATCAGACCAGCTCCTTCCATTTGAATTCAAACCAAGTATCCTTAGGTTTCTGGAGCTTTGGACACGTCCAAGAGTTTCCCAAACACCTTCCTTGCCTTTCAAGTCAGGTTAGGTCAAGTGGTGTATGGACAGCCTTCATCTTTACCTGCAAGTCAAGTCTGCTTGATCTAGATTGTTTCTTCAACCATCTTTTCTTCTTCTTCTTCTCTTTCTTTCATTATTCCAACACTACTATGGTTGAGATTGGCCAACACTGCCCTTGGTGGAAAAGGTCTATGGGAGCATATCACTTCAGGAGAAGCCCCGAGACAAATATCACAAGGAGAAGATGGCAGAGAAGTTGTAGTGGCAGATTAAGGCAAATGGACTGAGGAGGATTTCAGGGTGTTGTCTGCCTTGCAAAGTTCTCTAGATGGTCCCATTATGGAAGCCTACTCCTACTGTGAAACAGCAAAGGCGTTGTGGGACACCTTGAAGAAGGTTTATGGAAACAATTCAAACCTCAGCAGTCTTTGAAGTGAAGAAGGCAATCAACAACTTGCATCAGGAGGAGATGGACTTTATTGAGAATAGTAAAGGAGAAAGGAGGATCATTTACGTAGTCCTGTGATATAGTCGACTACATGCCTCAACTACATGAGGAGAAAGGAGGATCATTTACATAGTCCTGTGATATTGTCGACTACATGCCTCAACTACATGCGAGCTTATTGACTATGTATCTGGCCAGAGAAGTGGCCAGATTCAGAGGAGCCTATAGACAGCCAATCACAAGACTTCCTTCCCTTGACCAGATTCAAACTCACCAGCCATCCTAGCCATTCATTCTCAAGTGCTATCTCAGCCACTAGATTTAGGTTTATGGTCCAGAAACCTGTAATGCCTATATAATGTTCTAATTGGCGACTTGTAACAAATAAGAAGAATGGTTTCTGATTCTACTTCTTCTCTCTCGACACTAAAACCCTAATCTCTCTATCTCTCTTCTCTTTGGCGATTCAGCCTCTGTTCTTCACATGTTCTTCATACTTCTTCCTATTTTATCCGAGTATTATCTATAAAACTAACATGGTATCAGAGCTTAAACGCTCCTAAACCTCTTCTCTACTTCCGCAGCATCTGTTTCCTCTTAGTTTTTCTTCTTTCCCAGCAAAACCTAGGCTATTACCCAGCGGTTAATAGCTTGGTTCCTCTGTTTTCCTCTGTTTTCTCCTCTGTTCTTGTCGAATCTTCTCTGTTTTTACCTTTCCTTCTCTCATTTACTCTTGTTTCTCTGGGTATTCCCTTATCTCCCTTGAGTATACAAGGTGTTCTTGAGAGTACTTCTGTTAAAGTTCGAAAATCTTTCAGTTTTCCAGAAACTTTCTTTACCCAATGGTCCATAGCATCCAAGATGGAGCAAACCAAGGTTGTTTCTATTCCAGTAATTCTAAAAGGGTTAAACTATATCCTATGGTCAAGACTTGTGAAAACTGCACTCGGCGGTCGAGGGTTATGGAGCCATGTGACAGAAGGTCAAGCTCCAAAACTAGTAACACAAGGTGAAGATGGCCGAGAGATAGTGACAGTTGATGAAGGCAAATGGAGTCAAGAGGACTTCCTGGATGTCAGCCATCCAAAGCTCTCTTGAGCCAAGTATCCTAGAGGCTTACTCCTACTGTGAAACCTCGAAGGAACTATGGGATACCTTGCAAAAGGTGTATGGAAATGTCTCTAACCTTAGCCGGGTCATTGAAGTAAAGCGAGCCATCAACTCTCTCAAGCAAGAAGACATGGACTTCAACCAGTTCTTTGGGAAGTTCAGGTGATCATGGGCTGAGTTTGAGATGCTTAGACCAAGCACAACTGATCCAGTGGTGTTGAATGAGAGGCGAGAACAAGACAAAGTCTTTGGACTTCTCCTGGCCCTTAACCCATGCTACAATGACTTGATTAAGCAAATACTAAGAGCTGAGAAGCTTCCATCTCTTGATGAAGTATGTGTCCAAATCCAAAGGGAACAAGGGTCAGTAGGTTTGTTTGAAGGCAAAGGAGAGCTCAACATGTCGCACAAGGTGGAAGTTGCCATAGCTAACAAAGGGTACTACAAGCAGGAGGATAAGAAGGTGTGGGTGTGTGATCACTGCAAGAAGATGGGCCATATGAAGGACAAGTGCTGGATACTCCATCCTCACCTCAAACCGGACAAGTTCAAAGAACCAAGAAGTCAGTACATGGATGAAAGAGCACACTTCTCAACTGACACACCAGAACCAACCACTCCATCTATGTGCTCAACCATGCGATCTCACGTGGGATCAAGTACAATGGGTGATGCCAAAGCCATGGTAACAAATGCTCTTCCTGCCTTAAGAACAACTCAAGATGAGATTATCAAGAGGTCAGACCTTGATGCTCTCATCAAAGCTCTCAAGGAGAACTCTGGTATTGTCCTTGGAACCTCTCTAAATGCCTTACATACTGATAATAATGTTGCTAAGCCATTAGTGATAGATTCAGGAGCAACACACCATATGATTAGTGATGCTAGCTTGATGAGTAACATAAAACCGGCTTTAGGAAATGTAATGGTTGCTAATGGTGAGAAAGTACCCATTAAGGGTATAGGAAACCTGAAATTGTTTAGCAAAGAGTCAAAGGCATTCTATATGCCTACTTTCACTTCAAATTTGTTATCTGTTAATAAGGCTACTACTAATTTAAACTGCCTTGTTGTCTTTAGTCCTAATGAGGTTTACTTCCAGGATATTGAGACAAGTAGTTTTCTTGGCAGAGGTGTGACCAAGGAGGGCTTATACCTGCTGGAAGACACCAAATGCCTATCTGATTTATCTTATGCTTTTAGTTCATCTCCTGTTTTCCCTAAAAATGCAATGTGGCATGCTAAACTAGGACACCCTCACTCACGTGCACTAAGCTTGATATTGCCTAGTATCTCTTTTAAGAATGATAGTTGTGAAGCTTGTATTCTTGGCAAACATTGCAAATCGGTTTTCCCTAAGTCTATGACTATGTATGAAAGTTGCTTTGATCTTATTCATTACATGTGTGGACTGCTCCCTGTCTATCTAGAGAAAACCATAAGTATTTTGTGACTTTCATAGATGAAAAATCAAAATACACTAGGTTAACCTTACTGCAATCAAAGGATAGGGTGTTAGAAGCTTTTGTGAACTTTCAAAACTACATAACTAAACACTTTAATGTTAAGATCAAAAATTTTAGATCAGACAATGGGGAAGAATATGCAAGCAATGCTTTCAAAGCTCATCTAAACAAGCATGGGATCATCCACCAAACTAGTTGCCCATACACACCCCAGCAAAATGGGGGTAGTAGAAAGGAAGAACCGACATCTCATGGAGGTGGCTAGGAGCATGATGTTTCACACCAATGTTCCCAAACAATTTTGGGGAGATGCTGTGATCACAACTTGCTACCTGATCAATAGGATACCTACCAAAATCCTCCAAGATGCCTCTCCCTATGAGGTATTAAACAAAGCTTATCCCTCCATTGATCATCTACGGATGTTTGGGTGTGTGTGTTTTGTGTTGATCCCAGGTGAACTAAGGAACAAGCTAGAAACTAAAAGTGTCAAAGCTATCTTCATTGGGTATTCACCAAACCAGAAAGGCTACAAATGCTATGTTCCAGAGACTAGGAAGGTTATGGTGTCTAGAGATGTGAAGTTCCTAGAGTCAATGGGATTTTATGATGACAAGAGTTGGGATAACTTGAAGGATTTGTCTCACGCACCCTCAGATAGGGCTAACAATCTGAGGATAATCATGGAAAGTCTTGGCATTAGTCTCTCTAATGCAAAGGAGGCGCCTGCTAGTATACCTCCACCAGTCACTGAGGACACTCCTCCTGATCCTGAAGGGGGGAATGAACCAGAACCAGCACCGCAGGACTGTCAAGAAGGGTCAGATGTTCATGATCAGGAGAGTACACAAGAACCAGAACCTGCTCTAGTTCAAGAAGAAGAGCAGCAAGAAGGACAGAACCAAGGCCAAAAACTAAGAAGGAGTACAAGACTGAGGAAAGACCCATCTAACTGGTTAAACACAAGGGTGTATTACAATAGTCAGGCTGTTGCACATCCCACTTCAGTGAGTTGCTCCTTGGCTCAATTTCCAGAACAACATCAAGTGTTTATGGGTCAGCTAGATCAAGAAGACATTTCGAGGTCATATGAAGAAGCAATGAAAGACAAGGAATGGAGAGACTCAGTAGGTGAAGAAATCAATGCAATGGTGGTCAATGATACTTGGTATGAATCTGAGTTATCAAAAGGAAAGAAAGCAGTCACCAGTGTTGGAATAATGAAAGAAGAGAAGAAAAAGAAAAGATGGTTGAAAAAACAATCTGGATCAAGCAGACTTGACTTGCAAGCAAAAATGAAAGCTGTCCATACACCACTTGACCTAACCTGACTTGCAAGGCAAGGAAGGTGTTTGGAAACTCTTGGACGTGGCCAAAGCTCCAGAAACCTAAGGATACTTGGTTAGAATTCAAATGGAAAGAGCTGGTCTGATTTGGACAAGAAAATATCACATGTGTTGCATAAGAAGAAGGACTGACCTGTCACTATCACACCAAGCTGACTGTGCCCTCTCCCTCCAGTCACTTTCTCTTCCTCTGGACGTGCCACACTGTCCATGCCACAGCCTGATCCACACCAGTCTGCCCCAGCCAGTCCTGAACCTGCTGATGCGTCCCTAGGATGCTCTTTGGTTGATGGGAATGGATATCCTTGCAAGAACGAATCAGAGACT
>CAJHQP010012320.1:0-12439 GCA_905132765.1 Moricandia arvensis
GGACATGCTAGTCCGATGCAAATATGGGCTTCGTGCAACACGAATTATCTAAGTACAGACACAAGTACTGCAGCGTTGTGATCATGAATGGTAAACTCCAAACTTGATCACTTCCTGGTGGATTCTTTCTGTATTTCAGAGCACTGCAGACGTTGATGACTCTCACATCAATTCGCTTGACGGAGAGATAGGATGACTGATGACAAGTAATGCGATGAAGGACAAAACAGAACTGAGGAACTTTGATTGAAGTGACTAGTGCGCTGCGAGGTTAAAACTATCTGAATCAAAGTAATAAGAGACAAGGAAAACTTTAGAAGAGATAACTTGCAGGAACTTACGTTCTAACACAAAGAAATCTCAGCGAGGATTTACACACGACAACTAATGTTAGGAAAAAGAGAGTGAGGCTAAGACTAACTTCAGCCTTGGGGATTGGCCAGTGGGTTTCGATGAAGCCTTATGATCATGTTGAGGGACTCACAAACCTGGAATCAATGGACTTTCTTCGATGGCAAACCTGGCACCCTATGCTTTCACGATTCAGATTAAAGTAAGGACAGACATTGCTACAAGAACATTGTCATGAGGCATTGAAAGATTGAAGATCAAAGTCCATGGTGTAATGTAGTCGCTAGAAGTATAGATTGAAGCATGATCCCGAGGGAGCTTGTTTCGGACGCCCTTGCTCTAGGCTTTCTCTGCAACGAAGATCCAGATCGCGTATGAAGGATAGGCTGGAATCATAACATGACATAGATGAGCACGAAGAGCACATTGGGACCTATCAGTGCATCACATGTTCTCCATAGAAGAAAATGAGAGCATCTAGTGAGGAGTTTAGTCAAGTAACTTCAAGAGAGGTCTACCGATGTATTGCCGTTTACAATTGGGTTTGCTAACAAACACCTATCACTCTAATGAGCTATTATTGCAAGCCAGTATGAGCAAGACAGAGCTATCTATCACTCGCTATGGGCTAATTCATAAGCTCCCACTGATGGACAAGGGAGAGGCTTAAAACGGTTTGTTCTCATCAAAACACACTCACTACATGAGTAGTTCCTATCGTCCTTTCATGGAGTATTATTTGCCGTCGTGGGCGAGGTGGGACACACATAGCTTCCCACGAGAAGGTAAATACGTAGACTAATACTTGAGTGGCAAGCTCACCACAAGAGCGTTTGCAGCTGTCCACTTATGATGATATTATAAACTCAGAAATTCTAGTATTGGACTGCGAGAATTCTCACATCGAGCGAGTACTGTCTTATTGCGTAGGTAGCCTACACTCAAGCGATGCGAATGGCTAACTGATAAGTCAATCAAGAACGACACGCGTTTAAGTCTGTATGCTTGAGATCCATATATGGCCTTGTATGCGGACTTAAGGTCAGTCTTTGACTCCACCAAGATCGAGGACCTGAGAATACGCAGAATTGAGACGCATACTTCAGTGAAGATTCACACGCGACTTCTGACAGACTCTAGCACTTCATGTAGTCTGAGGACTCGTATTGGGAGTATGTGACGATGACTTGGACCTTCAAGGAATGCTATCATTTACCCACACTGCAACCAATACAAGTAGCAATGAGTCACAGAGAGGAGTCATAGAGATTTACAGCCTGTACAGCTTCAGAATGTGAAGAAATCATTGAACACCTATTGAATAAACACGGTGCGCTAACACTCCTACTAGCTTGCCGTTATGCTCGGAAACATTCAGATCAAAGCGCGAGCTATCGAATACACACGTTAGAGTTCTTCTTATCACTTACATCGTGAGCCTTCCTTGGAATAATCTGTTGAGAAACTTGGAGTCTTATAAGGTCGAGTGCGCACCAGAATATGCGAAGACGAAGTTTGGGAATATTCATAAAGTGCTGAACTAGATAAGGATCCACAGACGATCTGTTATGAGTAACGAAGAGAGCGATGCGGATGGAAGATAGCAACTCGGTTAAGAATCCATATGGTTCGGGTAGTAAACTTACCAAGGAGGATCTGGACAAGAAGTGAATCCTACCACATACAGCAACTGTGGGAAGCTTTAAGGTATCTTACATCTACTAGACCTGATCTAATCTACTTTTGTCAATGTGGTAAGTAGATATGGGAGTCCGAATGAGCTTCATATGTGGCTGTAAAAAGAATTTTAAGATATGTGCAAGGGACTGTTGGTTTTGGAATTCAATACAGGCGTGGTGGAGAAGAGAAGTTGTATGGCTTTGTGGACAGTGACTATGCAGGAGATGATGATGATAGGAGAAGTACATCAGGGTACACTTCATAATGGGGAAGGAGCAGTGTCTTGGAGCTCAAAGAAACACCTAATGTTCACACTTTCCACAACCGAGGCAGAATTTGTGTCAGCTGCTAATGTGAGCAACTCAAAGCAATATGGCTGAGAAATGTAGTAGAAGAAACTGGTGTTAACAAGAGGATGGTACTACTCTCTTTTGCGACAATAGCTCTAACAAATCGAGTTTTCTAAAAATCAGTTTACACGGAAGGAGCAAACACATTCACGTGAGATATCACTTCCTCCGTGATCTTGTGAATGAAGGTTTGATAGCTTTGGAGTATTGTCCAACTCATGAATTATCAGACATAATGACTAAGGTAGTTAAACTGGAGGTGTTCGAGAAGATGAGAGATACATGGGCATGTGCTTAAAGGAAGAGTAAAACTGGAAGTAAAGTATTTCCAGTTTAAGGGAGGGATTGAAGCTAGTTGAAGTCAATAAACCGAGTCTTTAGTTTTTGAATAAGTCTTACCTAGATTATAGGAAACTCAGTTGAGTTGTTATTTGTTTAAGAAGTTGTTTAAAGTCATTCTTAGTCTATTTAAGAAACTCTGTATCATTGTTTAAAACAGAGAATAAGAGAAAGCTTTGAGAACATGTGTTTCACTACCTTTCTCTAAATATAGAACAAAGCTAAAGTGCATTGTCTAAAGGGCTAAAGCTATCTCACACTTCCATTGTAATGATTCTAATTAAAGTCAAAACCTTTAATTATCTACACAAAGATCTCGATCACTTGAACAACAAGGATTGGTGAAGAAACCTGGTTTCTGGGGTTTTCCATCAGCCTAATTGGAGAGGGAGAAGTGAACCTTCTCGCAATTGATTGATTCAGCTTTGAAAGGTTCCTATAGACATTTCCTCACCAGACTCGCGCAGATGTTTGAGTACGTTATATACGTCATCCTCGCCGCTCTCCAGAACGGTACCGTCGCGTTCGACGCCATCTTCGATTTTGCTCGATCGAGATACGATGAGATTGAGAAGAATGTCGGAAAGCTATCTCGGAGCTGAGAAAAGAAGAAAGTGATTTGCTGACCTAAGCTGTTTCAGCTCATTGGACCTTTTAAAATTAGCTCATATAAAGTAACATCTTAAATCATGTATATATATATATATATATATATATATATATATATATATATATATATAGCTTACCAAAAATGTGATACAATTGGTTTTTCGAACAAATGATTTACATAAACATTTTTACCTAAAAGTACAAATAAAATTTACGTGAACATTGTTATATACTTTTACGTACTTATAAAGAAATATGAGACCTTATTTTTTTTTTGTTATGTGGCATTAACATCTCTGTAATCTAGAGAGAGAAATTCTAGGTTCTCTCTCAAACCTCTATTCTCACATCCACATCTTTCACATGGATTGAGAGAAAAATCTTTTTTTTTTTTTTTTTTCGATCTTTGGATCAATTTTTGTTTTGCTATGGCGATCTTCTTTTTTTACAGCATGCGATTTAGAAGTGGTTTCAATCTAAATCAGAGTTGCATTTCAGTCTTATTCTATCTTTGATTTTGATTGAGTATGAATAAAGAAGTTTCTCCGTATTCAAACTCGAGATTTAGTTTCCCTCTTTCTCTTAAAGTTACTTCATATCTCATTTGAATATAAAAGACTCCGTCCTTTTTGTTGGTTACTCTTGATTCTTCGTTCAGATGGGTGTCAATCTTTGTTTCCTTAATGGGTTATACAAAATAACCTTGATGTATGGATGAACTCAAGTTTTTCGAGAAAACTTAGTTGATTGCGCGCAGGTTCAGTAGAGATGGAACTTTCCTTGGTCAAAGTGTTCCAACAAAGGGTCTGCTCTTAATTTTCACAAGATATCACTTCCAGCGATTTGGGTATGGAGTTCTGTTTGATCCGTGGTTGCATGAGGATCACATGGAGTTTTGTTTGATCCGGAAGAACACGTGTGTACTCGATACTTCCAGAAACAAATACATGGGCATGCGGATATTTCTTGTCTAATGGGTTAAATTATTATATTGGGCTTCGTCTGTAAATACTGAACCACTTTTATACCCTATTGGACTAAAATTTAGGGATTATTATAAAAACCCATAAGATGACAAAAAGGAAACATGAGAGCAGCTATTATTATTCTTTTGTAACTACTTCAACAATTTAAATCAGTAATTAAAGACTTCGGTTTTGAGATAGGTCTTATTGCCTAAGGAGGCAGCTTTATGATATTAATGCTTATGACATATTTTTCTCATGCTTATATAACAAGCAAGACATCTCTTTGTCACTCAATAAAGTTAAAATTTGCAAGAAGATGAATGTATATATTGAAAATAATAAAGGATGTTACATTTTTCTTGTCGATAGATGACATTTAAAAAAGAAAACGCTTACACGTGCATATAGTATTAATACTTTGCGTAAAGAATTTTTATAAAGTATTACAAATAAGAAACATTTTACGTGCACTCGTTACAAACACAAATATATTATATAGAAAGCATATAGACATACCGACATTATCAAATGATACCTCCATCATAAATTCAATATTTTCCTTCTAATTTTGAATTTGACCTATGGATTAGAGTCAGAAAAATCAACATGCTCCTCACCTTCGCTTTTTTCCGTATGTACGATGGAGTAATGCAGAAGACGATTTTCATGTGATACATTTTGGATATTTACCAAATCTACTGAGATCTTCCAATGTCCAAGTCTCTTCATCTCATATCCATCCCTCATATTTGTGCACCAACAAGTCTTCTTATGAAAAAATTGGGGTATGCCAATTGATACACCATTGTATTCATGCAAAGAATGCCTTGACGGATATTTAGCATTACATATTCCTACGACAAAAAGTGTATCCAACTAATATCAAAACACCCTTATCATTCTAAACATTTTTGTTTAAGTACAAATATGCACAAACTATATGTCTAGTCTATTCATGTTTTTCGTTTGCAGTTTACACTGGTACAATACAATTTACTATCCAAAAAGACATGACCATGCCCTCTACCACCTTTCTAGAAAAGGCGGTTTGATATGTGATGTTTGTGCGTCGAGTGATCATCATTCTTTCATTTATACTTGCATCAAAGTGAATTTGTAGTCTATACAGAGTGTATTTACTTTCCATGCGTCATAAGAATATCGCGTCATGAACACCATATTTTTTCAATTCTTCACTAACTCCAGAAAAAAATTCGTGTGGAATGGTATTAAAAAGATACAAATTATGAAGATTTTCTTGCATACTTAACGGTTGAAGTCATGGCGTTCATTCTAAATGTGAAACATGACAAGATGTATGAGATGGAGAAGAGGTTGAAAGAATACCGAGAGATACATATGAAAATTTCTAATTCATTCAATGAGATAAGTCATGGAATTATACAACATTTAGTCATCAAAATCATCATATAAGATAGAGCATTTGACGAGAACAAATTTTGTCAAACATACATGCTTCCTATTTGTGATGATATTATTTCCAGTTGCATGCAATGTGACTTCATTCTCCATCAAAGATGTGTAAATCTTCCTCGAAAGAAACAATATACCATGCATCCTCATCTCCTTATTCAACAAATGGAAATATAGGAGGTCTGTTCACGTGTATAGCTTGTGATTGTGGTAGTAATGGTTTTTCCTATGTGTGTTATGAGAGTACCTGCAATTTAAACTAGATGTACAATGTGCTTATGTGTTACATCCGTTTGATTATCCGTTCCATCAACATATTTTCTTTCTTACATCTAAGCCCTTATCAAACAAATATGTTTGGTTAGCTAAATGTCAAATTCTACTTGTTTAAATTGTGGAGAATATAAGTTTGTTTTTGTGTTTTTGATGTGCCACTTTATTAAGTAAGATGAGGTACAAGCATGATGAACATTTTCTTATGCTTTCCTTTGACAAAGATGAAAGTTGTCAGTATTGGTGTGATGCTTGTAAAGAAGAAGCAGATCTGAAAAAGGATGGAGTTTATATGTGCACTGACTGCAACATAACACTCCATATTAGATGCTTACTTGAAGACGATGAGTTATATATGATACCTGGTGGTATAACCAAATTATTTGGAGAAAACGTTGATATCATTCCTAATAACCGTCTTAATTACAAGAGATTCGAGTATTGTTACCATCATTGTAACAATAGATTAGTATACAAAATATATGATATTGGAGAGTTTATAAGAAGAAGAAAACTAATATATGTAGGAAACATATTGTGCTCTCTCGGGTATGCAGTGACGTCCTGTGTATAAGTCTTTTTATAAATTATTGTAGAAAAATTGAATTGCATAATCATCTTTTTCATATACTAGGTGTTTTGTCTGCACATGCATGCATAATCTTCTTATGAATACTTATTTATTCATATATTTTATTTCAAAAACTAGTATGATAATATATGACAATTTTTTATGAAAAAATGTATACCATTATTATGTTGAAATTGTACTAGAAGGGAGCATTCGCTTTCATGCAACTATGTTTGACGCAACTGCAAGGAATGACATATTCTACATGAAAAAAATTGATAGCTCGATTCTGATTTTGAGGGAAGTATGTGTTCGATCTATTTTCATTTCTGTTACTTATTTAGTTTGTAGGTGTAATTCAAATGATATGGTGATAACTACCAACTTTGATAATTCATCTGGTTCGGAAATCTATGATAAACTACAACTGTGGTTATTCTACTGACATGTGTTCTTTGTCTTTTTTCCGCTGTAATGACACTTGAATTGGTTTCATCTACGTACAAAAGCTCCCGTAATATTTTTGAAGGGCTGTGATTTATACTTCTACTGCATATCATATGACTGGTGTGAATTACGAGCTATTTAGTATGCTATTTAAAAATTTGGATGCTTATGCTTTTTCCTATAGCAATTAGCTCAATGGAGAACATGATTATAATTTATAAGTGGTTATTTAATTTACTAATGAAAGAACAACTTCGTAAGAACTTGAAGAATTTCGTGTCCTTCACATTCTTATTAGTAAGAGTTGGAGATTCTGCAATCCTATGGGAACCATTGTAACTCAACAAACGAGCTTTCAAATTTTCTTTTAGTTTTTCAACTTATATATTGTTAAGGAAGCAATGTTGATGTAGATATACTTTAGCATAAATAGACACATGTACTATGAGCTAAAGGAGTCTCTTTTGTAATTTGCTTTACTGTGACTATGACCTGAATTTTTATTAACATATAAGATTATGAAAGGAGAGACAAGAATGTGATTGAACTCTTCCCATGAGTCTAGCATTCTTGTGTGAGACAAGAACAAGTAGAAGAGAACAACATTAATAACTTTGAAAAATTATTTAAGCACAAGACTATTAACCACACAAAAACCAGTCTACTTAAGAATTCAATTAATTTAATCCAGCATTAACAGTAGCTAATTAACTTTCAAACGAATCTTGTGTTGTATGGACGACGAGCCAAGCCACTCTAGTTGAAAATCTTCTAATTTTCCGCTTCATCATCCTCAAGGGTTTCTAGAGATGAAGAGATTTGATTTCTAATTCTGGTATTAATCCTTTTATTCTCTGCAAACGGTTTGTCGACGCTATCCTCACCAACAATCTTATGCTTCTTTAGAAAACTTCTAAACTTTGATGGCTCTGACCCGCAAGAATGAAGCATCTCGTATCCTCATCGAAGCTTCTTCTAACTATAGCGGTGCAATCAGAATCTTCAGCTCTGGACAAGTCACTGTACCTCATGTAGAAGGTTGCATTTTTGCATTGATCCCTTCATCCACATCCTGTAGCCACTTTCACAATCTCCAAGTTAAAGAGATCATGCCTAAGTTCATTTATGGAACAGAAAGTTCCAAGTAAAGAAGAATCCATTCATTATTGTCTTGTAGCTCCAATTTCGCATAACCAAATGCAAAACGTATATGACTACTTTATTGATGATCATATGTTATGCAGAAATTTTGTGGTCATTAATCTTACCAGACACTGTTTTTCAAAATTATTTTTTTCTGGCCACTATGCAAGTCAATATCAATGATATCGCTTCCTCATCATTCCTTGTTTCCCCTATACAATGATTAATCAGTAATTGTTAGTGTAAAGTTAAAGGAAGAAGAAGATATTTAACAAACTTTATGTTATTCAACCTAGGTGAAAATGAGTACATAGTGTCCCTTATATAGTGAATGTATATGGTTAACTAAACTTTAAACCAGAGATTAAGCATACTAATCACATGGTGTCACTTGACATCATATTGTCAGCTGATAAAACTCCAAAAATTTTCTATCCACTTTGGACTTAAGATTGAGGAATATATTCGCCAAGAATTACAGGATATTATAGGGACTCATAATATAGGTGGGATGAGATCTTATTGGGAATGTAAGAGAGCTTGGGAGGATTGAAGACACAAGTCTTTGGTTTCATCCAATATCGACTAAATAATCTGGTTAATGGATGGAATTTCAAGTTTTCACAAAGGGAAGGAAAGTGGTGATTATAAAGTCGGTGGTTAAAGCGCTACCAAATCATGTGATGTCTTGCTTTCGTTTACGAATGATACTAACAAAGAAATTGACGAATGAAGTGGCACAATTTCAGTAGAGTACAGGGGGAAGTACAAGAGGCATACTTTGGAAGGCGTGAGATAAATGATGTAACCATAAGGATAATGGAGGATTGAGATTTAAAGACCTCGCAGATTTTAATACACTGTACTTGGAAAGTAATTTTGGCGGTTAATCGACAAACCGAACACTTTATTTTCAAAAAAATCAAAGGGATGGCATTTCTGGAGTGCATCATCCTTGGAACCGATTAGATCATATTCACCTTCATATGGATGCTGTAGTATTTTTTCTGCTAGATCTCTAGTTAGAAAAAGACTAATCAAAAGGGTGGGATCACGACCATCTATTTCAGTATGGAATGATCCTTGGCTTCCAACCAATCACCCGAAACCATCAAACATTAATCAACAAAACCTTTACCATGACCTTAAAGTGGAATCTTTCATCAACGCAACAATGATAACATGGGATTTACAAGCAACTCGGTCTTTTGTGGACCCTCAGGATTTGAGAATTATAGAAATTATACCATTGAGTCAAACAAAATTGGCTGATAGATACGGATGGCACTTCAAAAGTAATTGGAAATACACGGTTAAATCTGGATACCAAGTGGAACAATTTTATCCTAACAGAAAAAAATTACCTCCACTGTATGGACCCACGGTCGCTCCGCTGAAGGTATTTTTTTTGGAAAGTACGATGTTCACCAAAACTATGGCAAATAATGACAAGATGTATGGCGGTCAAGAAAAACTTGCAAGCGAGAGGAATCCAAGAAGATATTGACACACTAAAATTATCACTACTGCAAGCTAACATTGTAGATGTAGTATTTAATATTCAATTCGAGTGGATTGTTCTTACACTTTGTTTCTATGAAATCGATATCAAGCTAAGACAAATCAAGTGGTATAAAAATAAGAATATAAAATAAAGCAAGAAACGGAGATGGATGGTTTGGTTTCAGATTATAAAAGAGCTAAGCCTAGGGTGAACAATTGGAAATCAATGAGAATAAGCCAAACATCTTTTCAAGGAACAAATCGCAAAAAGTCTTAAATTCAAACAACCAAGCAAGATCGATCCACTTTCGTGGCATTTATCATTTTATCATGCATTCTTAATATCTAATTTTTGTTTTGAATCAGAAAAACATGATAAATATTATGTTCAGATTTGATATGTTCACAATTCTCCTTAACATCGAATTTCGTTGGTTAAGGACAAATCGTCAATCTATGCTCTTTCTAGCAACCTAAAGCACTTTGATGAATAGATTCAACCTAAAATAAGAGACTAAAATTGTCAGTTTATTTTCAGCCTTAATTTCAACTATATATGAAGATAATCAAAACATCAATCCTTATTTGTGTTTAGCTCATGAATATATGGATCTCTTAACACCTTAGACTAAGCAAATCGACAACTCAGCCATAGCCACAGAGATAATAGAGGAAGAAAACATGATGATAGATTGGCAGGAATAACAAATATTGGTTTTATGATTCTTCTAAGAGTGTGTATACATCCTACTCCCTTAAAAAGATTACAAGCTTTCTCTCTCAAAAAATCTCTCTAATAAGGAAAGGTATTTTTGCAGGTCTGTGGCGGCCTGAGAGGAAAATGGGGGATCCCTAGGTAAAATCTCAAAATATTAGAAGTTTCCTTAAAAATCTTGAGCGGCAGACCAGCTTAGAGGTTGCTCCGTTCATGATCATCCGCTCGGCTACCCTATCTGGTTGCTCTGCAGAAAAACTCAATTTGCATTATTTTCTTCATGTGTCCCTCTAACAACCTCCAAACCTACTACGAACCTGAAATAAATTGGAAAGAACTAAAAAAATTCGAGAAATACCTGAAAAAAATTAGTAAGCATATGTACATTGTGTCAATAACACCATATATCAATTCCCCGAGAATTAGATCTTTGTTTTTCTTCAAACAAAATCAAGTCTCCAAAGATGGGAGCAAGATTTTAAAGTGTGGGAACTATCCTATTCTCAGAAACCATACTGTGACCACAAGTCTTTGAACCATACAAGTACTAAAACTAGGAGAATACACTCTTAGCGAAACCCTACTGACTGATGTTCAAAATCGACCCCATACTTTATATCTCAAACCTGCAAAACCACACTTTCCAGATTAAACTCCTTACATGCAATTTAAAGTCGCGTGAGCTTCTTGTCACATGCATCATTCAGGGTAGAAGACGCTAGGTATAAAGCATGCTAATTTAATGGTGGAGATGAAGTGTTTAGGTGTTACCATATCGATATAAAGGATACATGATATCGCACAAAATTGTAAAAGAGGGTGAATCATGTCCACATCTGAGGCCCCTCAAATCCCACTCATGATAGCCCATTTGCAATCTGATCTGTTAATTCCCCGAGCCTTAACGACGTCGTATCCACGACTGCTCATAACATGTAAGACCACCTCTCATAAGAGAAGATGCACTCCACTCCAATAATAGCACTATGTGGAAAGTCATGTTACGATCATGACTAGGGACGTGCCTAAGGTGTTGAGAAAGGCAATGGCCCCATGCTCCTCTCTCACATTATAATTCATTAATCAACTGGTTAAACAAAAGTTTTTTAGTTATTTTAGTTAATATGTTATTACAATTTACATATTTGTTTTACTCTAATGTTTTTTTTGTATAATTTAAGATTTTTCATAATATATAATTATATTTTACTGTTGTTTACCCTATTTTTAATATTTTATTTCTGAATAATTTTCTCCATAATTTATCATATATTTATTATTTCTTTTGTTAACTTATGGTCAATGGTTTCATTGGTTTTTGTTTGTTATGTTAAAAAGAATAATTTTATAACTAAAGAAGTATTATTTTCAAAAACAAAACTGAATGTAAAGTATAATAGTCTATACCATATCTTTATAAGTTGGTATATATCTTTAATTATTTATATAAAAAAAGCTTCCAAACATGTATGATGTATTCATTTTTTTTCTAAAAACAAATTAATTAAAGAAAATTGTTATGAATTATTAAGAGAAGGTGTTTATATAACCACTTATGGATGAGTTATATCTTTTTTATATATATTATTTGTATGTGAAGGAATCACGAGAGTAAGAGAGAGAACACAAATGTTATTGAACTTGATTCTTATTCTTCATCTCTGTAAATGATCGAGAAGTGATCATTTATATAGAGAGGAAAGTGGGTGAAAACCAACCCAAATAATACAAAAGACAAAACAATAGGATTGACACGTGCAATGGTGATTGTACAAAGCTATTAAGAGAAAGGGAGGAAGACAAGTGTTTATTTGGATGAATAATCATCTTCTTTAATATTCCCCCTTGATTATTCATCTTGTACTACGTACTGGCCTTGTTAAAAACCTAGTCACGGAAAACCCGAAGGGATAAAAACCATGACAAGGGAAAAAGAGTACAGTGATGTAATCTCTCCCTCAGAAGAATGGACATAGCTCATTCTTCATAGATCACGCAAATGCTGCATTCCGATACCGTAGACGTGTTTTCGGAAAGTTGTAGTAGGAAGAGCTTT
>CAJHQP010012321.1:0-12438 GCA_905132765.1 Moricandia arvensis
AGGCTTTGACTACTAGGCAGATGATGTTTCTAGCTCAGGTACTCTCTTCTAAGTAGATCATGTTCTGAATATCTATTATTGGTTTGTAAGGTGAAATGATGTTTATACTTATGTTTTCTTCTCTTTCTTTAAAGCATTCGGAAGCAGATTCTAAGTCGCTGAGGGGTTTAGTGTGATGTTTTTGATGGACATGCTATGGCAGCACTTGATCCGGTAATGCGAGGTAAGGGTTTGGTTGTTCTATCATCTACACGGAACTGATGCTTGTGTTTGATCAGTAATGGAGTGCTGTGTATCTTCTGGATGGCCTGTTAGGGTTCGCAAAGAGAAGAACTCATAGTCGACTTCGTCGAGGCAGTATTGTCGCTACTCTTATCAAAGACGTGTACCATGACTTCTTGTGAACACTACAGGCACGTGAGTTTTCTCTCACTTCACTTCCCTGCTGCTGCATGATCGATTTCTACGTACAACCGTATTCGCTTTCTTCTGCTCCAGAGACGAAGGAGCTACTGCTGCCCAGGGATTCGCAGTGAATCGATAACTTCGCAAGCTTGTGTTCTTCAGCATTACCTATGATATGGGCTTCTGTTCTTTCAATGAGAAGCACGCATGCATCAACTCCTCCTCCACGTTCAGTTAGTCAGCACCAACCTAATGATGATCGACGAACTCCAACAATAGTCGCTCTGAGTATTCTTGCTTGTCGTGTGCACATATATGCTTTAGTCAATCTCTTCTCTTCTTTTCTACACGTGCACATGCATACTTTAATTACTGTGTCTTCTTCATCTACTCTTTATTATCACCTGCATTTTTCACTTTTCAGCATACACTTGTTATAATTGCGCATCAACACTACAAACACTGCTACTGCGTGAATGGGCTAAAGGTCGTGTTGCAAGGGAACTACCTACCCTTCAACATGCTGCAAAGAGGATTATCACTCTCTCTATAATTTCATCTACTGACAGTTGTGTTACGTATCTAACTCTGCGACTCTGCTTTTGTGTTACTTCTACTAGCACATCGATGAGTGACAAAAACTGAGGTTTCAATGTAACCCAGCTAGACGCGTTATCTGGATCTTTCCACGGATGCAGAATGAAACCGTACGTGGAGACTACATCATCTCCTGCGTACGATCTATGGCGTTTCCTTCTCATATCGCATCAACGCTCTCTCATATTATATCAATCAACCTAATCCGTCTGAAACCAGTAACGCCACTTTAGCATTCGTGCTCTTCCTGGATCGGAGTCTGCTGCTTATGCTGAAACTCAAGTTCTTGGATGAGCCCAACTTAGAGAAAGGTCGTTTGACGAGAAACAGTGCATCTTGTTAGTACAAGACTTTGAGTGTCATCTAGTGGATTTATCAGTATCTTCAACGGGAAAGACATTAAGACAGGCACTAAAAAACTAAAAGCTATCAGCGACGACCCGATCCCGTGTGCTGAGAGGCCACAGGAATTGTATACAACAGGCTGATTACTACTTCAAACCACAGTTACCAAAGCGGACTACTCAAACTTGGTGTACATTGCAGGGTATATGCAACGAAGGAAACCTCATAGTATCAAACGCAAAACACGGCATAAATCATAAAACACGGCAAACATCATCGAGCTATCTTTTTTATTCTTAAACAAATAGTGCTAAAACATATAGATATACCAGACCTAATTTCATATAATAATTAATATCCTTTGTTTTTATTTCATGTGTGAGTGTGTAACCAACTTTGAATTCCGATGCATGGACCACCGCGATAATTTGGATTAGTAAGGCGCCGGCGAAGGAGCAGGAAGCTCTGGTGTAGGCATGTACGAAGGTGGCAGCTCTGGAGTAGGCTTGTTACGCCTTGTCCCACGGTGTAGACTTTGGATGCCACTTCGGAGAGGCTAATCTCTTTAGAGAACCTACAATAATACTATTGAGTATTGTTATACACAGTAGTGATACATTTAATTAAATATACTTGTACAATAGCGCTGATATAATTTAAAATAAAGTTTATGTTTATGTAAACCTAAACAACTTAACCACAAGTAGCTTCGATGCCATTTTCTCTCTTCTTTTGGTTACAAAACTTGAGAATGATGACTCGTGAACATTTGACAAACCAGTATTTTATAGACCTTTGTTTTCTACTTATAATATGGGTCGAAGGTAGATTTTTTTATTATACACACAATGTGACTGAGTAGAGAAAAATAATAGTTGAAAGTGGTAACACGTTTTCAATTATAATTTTCTTGTGAAAATATGGGTAAATGTGTTTCAATCGTAAAACTTATTTCAAAGAAAACAAAAATACTAAACAATTAAAACAAATGCAAATGTAAACTAACAAAAAAAATATTTTTATTGAACTAACAAATGTAAACTAACCATTAGAACTACAATCGAAGGTTTATAGTTATATTTAAATTTAATCATGCGACTTATACTGCAGTCTAAACAGCAATACGATACTAAAACATATAAAGGGAACATCGAAATTAACTATTTTTATATTATTGTCTCATGAAAATTTAAATTCTTGAATATATTTGAAATGTCAATTTATAGGTTACGTAACTAGAATAGTAGCAACTTAGAAACTATCTTCTATTTCTCTTTCTGTTTTTTCTTCTACAATAGCAATCAAGTTTGTTATATTAGTTGAAATGTCAATCCCATAGGATACTGATGTACTGCATTTTAATAGTTTCTAATCATCGTTTCTGCATGTTGTGATACAGGATTTGGAGTGGTTACATGGAATCATTAGAGAGAAGCAGAAATGAAGCATTTGGCGAGTCCGAACGATCCCAGCGTATAAACCTGGCCGACCACTTACTTCTCAAAAGGAATCGGACGTCTAGCGGCCGGCTTCAGCGTCAGTGCAACCTTGACTGCCAGCATCCAAGCAATGTCCTCGTCCAAGATTGATGAAAATACTCTTTGGTTGTTTAACCAAAGAGAGTTGATATTAGAAAAACTTATAAAGTTGATAGACTTGTTAATCATGCATATTTGATTGCATTAGAACTTGATTAATTGTTGCATAAACACTTTAGTTTGAATCTTGATCACCTTATGTCAATGTCTTGACACATGGATTCATGCGTCAACGTTGGCTGATAACTTTGATTAGTATCTTTGTTATTTGAATTTGAACATTGTTACTATGTTACCACTTAACTCTCCTCTTATTACTTAGATAAGGTGATGATTTGCATTCCCATTAAATGAAAGAACTTAGGATTGAATTAACATCTCTTATACTATTTTGACCATAGCATTGAAATTAATCCTTATAAGTTACCTGCTTAAGTTCTTGGAAATAGCTGTTTATACATCTTAAACGTAAGTAGATGTTACAGGAATAGTAGTAGCAGAAATTACATGTTAAACTTCATTAGATTTTTCTTTGTATTTTGTTTTCTCTCGAATGATTTACTTTTGGCCCGTCTTGTGATGCCAAGAAGCCTTTGAAAAGACAGTCTTTCCAATTATTTTTAATTTTATTTATTTATCATATAATATTTTTAGTTGAAGCAATTTGTCAGTTTCTATTTTATCAAGGACTATTTTCGTTGACGTTGTCAAAATTATCAGTTTCTCATCATTTATAATTTCAGAATCTCTTGGAACTGAGGTGAAATATTTCCTAACACAAACAAAAAACGGCCTAACTAATATCTCTATCGAAATTAAGTTAAAACTTTGGTAGTTGAGAAATACATTCTGCCTCCTTATTTAATTTACAATAGTACTAGTATTTTCTTTTCAAAATAATTGGTTTTTAAGATTTTTATACACCGATTAAGGAATTACAAACTTTTATTTAGTTTATCTCGTTTGCCTAAATACAATAATAAATATGGCTAATTTAACCAGTAAAAATCAAACTATAAAATACAAGTGGTATTAAATATTAAATTACATTTACTTTTTACATAGAAGCTTGAACTTATCACTTAAAATGAAATATTTTTTTAAAAAACTAAAACATCCACTTAAATTTAAATAGAGAGAGTATAATGTGTTTCTATAAGATTTTGATTTTTTTTTTGAATGCATAAAGTTGGTAATTCAAATACTGCAAGTCTGTAAGTCTTTAACCTACCTTTTCGGCTTCAGCTTCAGTAAGTCAGTAACTAAGGCATGCTAAAAATTCAGTAACTTTTTTTTTTCTTTTTTGGACACAAAAACAACTCAGTAACTATAAGAATATTTGTATCTACAAATGTATACCTTGGGATATTAACTTCGAGCCCAAATTCAAGAGTGGTGGAGAAGAGAGGGCAATGTCAGTAAGAAAATGCTTCTTATTTGAAAGGCACAAGACACGAAACTTTGACGCAGTTGGTTCTTGCATTAAAACTAAGTTCCGGTCAATCACATTCACGTTGCAAACACCGGCTAATAATTAAGAGCGAGACCGGTGGACCTAGAAATGGTAGTAACGGTGGCTATAAGAGTGGTGGTGATAATAGTGTGGGCTATAAAAGTGAGACTAAGCACGGCAAGCATCTTGGTGACGGTTACCCGGGTGCGGCTATTGTGGTGATTCCCAAGCCCCCTACGGTGATGCAAGGAGGCAGTTTAAATGCATTACTATGAGTAGCGTTGCTTCTGGACACAGTTCAAAGAAACATTACTTTTTAAAAAATATATACATGGTGTTCAGAAAAAAAATATATATATAGGCTCTCAAACTTTTATTCTTTTTTAAATTGTGAAGGTTTTTATTAAATGTTTATAGCTCAAGGAACTTCAGAATTGGCCCTTACTATGCGATTAACTGGAAACAGCCCCGGCCGGGAGCCTAATTACAGAGAATCATGTTGCTCGAAACTTACAATCGCAGTACCATGTGTGTCTACATTCCTTACGAGTTACGTCCAAGGATCTTAAGTTTCAAATGGTGTACTTCTAGGTTGTCTTGTTATAAACTCATTTGTATAGCCAAATGCCACAATCATGCAGACCTACATACCGAGGGCCATTTTGTGTGAAATTTAAAATCTCGAAATCATGTGATAGCTGGACTTTGAGAAATTAAAAGACCCGGGTTCAAATAATATCATAACTTTAAAACTTGTATGGCCAAACATATACTTAATATCCGAAGATAGTGTCTATATGTGAAATGCATCTCTTTTTGTGAGACTGGTCTAGATACTTCTATAAATAATAGATATCTTCAGATTAATAAAAATATAAAGTAAAAGAAAGAGAGATATAGTGAAATAGGATTTCAAAACAGAATTTTTGAGAAACTAATGAAAACCTCAAAACACACATGTCTCTCATATATCAATTCAATTATTATTTTAATTAAAAGTTAACTCTCCAATTAAATTACATTTAAAGATACTAATACTTTTTTCTGTTTGAGATATTCTTAGAAGTATGGACATCATGATCTTACACTATGATTTTAGGATACACTAAAAGCATTTGTAAATAAAATACTATTAGCCAGAAAGGTAGGTTACAATTACAAACTTTAGGCACACTAATAAAACAACACCTTACGGAAACACATTACAACTGTAAACTGAAAAAAGAAGTAAGAATGTTCACAGTTTTTGTAAAGAGCAAAAAATCATTTTTTCCACATAAAGAAATCCCTTACAACAAATACAACCACCAAAGTGTAACTCAATTTCTATAGAGATATTAGTTAGGCAGTTTTTCTGTTTTTATTAGGAAACATGTCACTCTAATTCAGAGAAACTATCTTAAATATAATTATATTTCTCTTTGAGTTTTGTTTTCTACAATAGCTATCAAGTTTGTTATATATATTTGAAATGTCAATCCCATAGGTTATGTTCTTGGAATAGTAGTAGAAGAAAATACATCTTAAAGTTCATTAAGTTTTCTCTATGTTTTGTTTTCTCTCGAATGACTTAATTTTGCCCCGTCTTGTGGTGCCAAGAAGGTGATGTAAGTGGAATAGTCGCATCAGAAAATACATCTTAAAATTCATTAAAAAAAATTTGTGTTCGTTGTCTCCCTCGTGACTTACCTAACTTTTGACTAGAGAGGTGGGCATGAAGCAAATACTTGCTATTTTAGCTATATTTGTTATTTGCCCGTCTAAGTATTGCAAATTCTGGTTTGTTACTTGACTTGCTTTAAGAAAGTATTTAATCTTTCAAATACATGTCTAGAAATGTAATACGGGATATTTACTTGCCATAACTTGTTGTCCATATAATATAGACCAACATAAAAAAACTTAAAACTTATTTTATTCATATTCATGCTTAGTTTGTGGGTAGAATAACTTTGACCATATATATGAAGGTGAAGAAGTGATTCTATTCATAAGTGTATGTTGATTTTTTTAAAACACAATTTCTATAATATAGGAGTACTGATGTGAGATAAAACAAAGAGAATCAGGGATACACCATGTTGTTATAGATTTGTATTTCGAACTTATTTTGTTATATAGATTCCACTGAAAAGATATTTTACACAAACCTAATAGAATTAAGTATTTTTTATAAGTCGTAAGTATTAACAAGGCAATCACTAGTAGTTTTTGCATTATTTGCTACGTGACTCATATTTATAAATAATATATTTTTGCGATTTGGTACTTGACTTGACAAGTACTTGCTTTTTCAATAGAGTACGAGTCAGTTAACAGATACGGGGTCAAGTACCAAATATTTTTTCCCAGCCTTATTTTTGACCCGTCTTGTGGTGCCAAGCAGGCTTTGAAAAGACAAAATATTTTCATTTATTTATTTCGTTTTCATATAAAATTATTTGTTGAACCAATTTGTTAGATTCTGTTTTATCTAGGACTATTTTTCCGTTAACTTTGTCAAACACATCAATTTCTCATAATTAATAATTTCAGAATCTGTTGGAACTTAATTTACCGCGTCTATCTGCTTTGTTTTCTCGTTAGCACGTCGTCAAAAAGGAGGAATTGCTCATATTTTACAATTTCAAAATCTGTTGGACCCTAAGGGCGAGATGTAAAATATTACTCTCTCCGTTTCATATTAAAAAAAAAAAATTTGTTATAAAATAAGTGTTATTTTCGATATTCGATGCAAAATTTATTATTTTTTACTGTAATTTATTTTCTATTGGTTGAAATATGGTTAAGTGTATAGGTAATTGTGTTTTTATATAAAAATTAATTATTTTCTTAAACCGTGTGAATAAAATTAAGATGACACTTAATATAAAACAGACAGTAGAGAATAAAGAATACAATATATATATTACTGTACTATTGTTTGACACAAGAGTATATGTTCATATATACTAGTTTTAACACATTTTGCTAACATTTTAAATTTTTCTAGTCTGGAATTGGACACATAAATGGAATATTATAATAATGTAAATAAATCAAGAATAATATCAGCTTGCTCTTCAATCTTTCTATTTATTTTTTCTATATGATCTTTATAATCTTTACAATTTTAATCTGCAAGATACATATCTTAGTCCACAAGACACAAATTTTGCTATCTAATTTATCTCTAATAAAATGATTCCTTATTGCATAACTAAAACCTCTATCAAAACTGAGTTGAAATTTTGGTGGTTGTCTGTACCAATTGTAAGGCCTTTCTTTACATCCAAAAAATATTGGAGTTTTTGAAATTTGGGAAACATATTCTTCCTTCTTTTTTCCCTAATTTACAATAGTAATCTGTTTCTGTAAGGTTTTGATTTATTATTGTACCTAAATTGATCTGTCAAATACTATAAGTCTGCAACTGTAAGGGACATTTTATTTACAAATGTTTTATGTATATGTTTTGTGTGGTTATTATATTATTATATATGTAATCGACTTGAGGATATATGCAGATGAAGAAAGATTCATAGTTCTACAAAACTCAAAGACACGGCAAAAATGAGAAAACACGGAAAACATCATCGACCAATCTTTGATTCTTTATATTCTCTAATAAACAGTGATCAAAAATACTGATCTTATTTCATTTAATAATTATAAAGCAATCTCCTAATTTATTTCATGTGCTATAGTGTGACCAGTTTGAACCATTTTCTCTATTCTTTTGGTTACAAGACTTGAGAAGTGATTACTGATCAACTTTTTGACAACCAGTATCTATAGACCTTTGTTTCTACTTATAATTTGGGTTGAAGGTATATTTTTATTATAAATATGATATACACAATGTGAAAGTAGAAACATAATAATTGAAAGTTATAACACGTTAGGTATATTTTTATGATAAATATGATATCCACAATGTGAAAGTAGAGAAAAATAATAAATGAAAGTTATAACACGATTCAACTATATAATTTCCTTGTGGACATTATTATGTGAACAAAATCAACCTTTTTATAAATTGTTTTTGGAAAATTGTAAATATTAACATTAAATGCAAACAAAATGTCGCATTTCAACAGAAAGAAAATTGTGTAAGCTTATTTCAAAGAAAAAAAATACTAACAATTAAAACAAATGCAAACTAACAATCAATCAAAGATTTAGATTATATCTAAAATTTAATAATGCCATTATACTGCAGTCTCAACAGTTATACGATCTAAATTATATGAAGGGGCATCAAATTAAGCATTTTGTAGTATTTCTCTATTGACAGTTTTAACTTTTAGTATAAGTTAAACGTCAATTTATAGGTGACGATACTAAAATAGTATAAAGAAATAGTCCTTCATAAAAAGAAGCTAACAAATTGCTTCAGTTGATAATATTATATGATAAATAAATATTAAAAATGAAATTGTCTTCTCAAATCCTTCTTGGCACCACAAGACTTGGGAAAAAAAATATAAGTCATTCGAAAAGAAACAAAACACACAGACTTGCACCTAATCCGGAGCAAAGTAAGTCATTCGAGAGAATTCAAAGCAAAGAAAAATCTAATGAAGTTTAAGATGTTTTTTTTCTGCTACTACTATTTCCAAGAACGTGTGCGCAAAAGAAAAACTATTCCAAGAACGTAAAAGAATTGGAAGAGACTATCTACAATTTTTAAATTTCCGATAATAAGGAGAAACAACTTTTTTATTTCACAAAAAAAAAGAACGTAACCTATGGGACTGACATTCCAAATATAACAAGTAATTATCTAAAATGCCTGTAATCTAATAACTAACTAGATTTTAATCCGCGGTAAAACGTGAATGATTTTTTCGATGAAAAATTTAGATAATCACTTTTTTTATTTAAAGTAAACTTGAACATAAAATATATAACCTGAAGTTTAAACCAAAAAATCTGATTCGTACCTACCAGTATAAAATGTCAGAAATATCAGAATAAGTCTTGTAGGGGTGATACAAAAGATATACGAACCCGAAGTGTTATTAGTCGAACCCGAATAGGTAATCCAAAATCTAAAAGTTCCGAACAAATCCAAAAAAGTGGTCTGAATATCTAAATAATCAAAAATATAAATATGCATTTAAAATATTCAATTATATTTTTTTTGAAATGGTATCTAAAAATAAGTATTAAGTTTTAAATAAGTACTTTAAATATTCAATTTTATATAAATAATTATTTACTTCTTATATTTTGCTTTTAAATTTTAGATTTAATTTTGGATATATCTAAACCGAACCAATATAACCCAAATATGAATGATATATGGTTACTCTATGAATTTTATGATGTATTACAAATAAAACCAATACATTATATCTTAATCTGATTCGTACTTACAAATTTATCAGAATGAGACCTAGGATATGATATAAATTAGAACCAAAATTCAAAATATATAACATGTATTCCAAGGTCCAAGCCTAACCTAAAATGTGTTTTATATTTTTCAATTGGTTTTATTTTGATAAAGATTTTACATGTTTGTTGGATAGTCAATAATAATATGTTCCATTATATCATTAAATATTCATAGTAACTAATTATTAATATTTATTTTATCTATAAGAGATATTATGTATCTCGTGAAAGTTTTGAAGAATTTATTATTGTATTTGGGTTAAAGTACTATTTTATATTTATACGGATTTGTAGGCATATATACTTTTTTATATTATTAAATAAAATATAATTTATTAGTTATTCAAATTTAATGTTGATATAAACTGAATTGATTATTTTTTGAAAACAATAGAATAGTTATTTAGTTCATTAATTTTAGCCTAGTGTATATATTTAATAATAATTAAGTTATGTAAAAGTAAAAATAATAAAATCTAGTTAAATGCAATGGTAAAACCTAGATCATTTGTAATTATATAAAACTCGGGACTCTATTTTAATAGAGTAGATGTGAAGTCAGTTCGGCACATAGGAAAAATATTAGAACGAAATATTTTAGATTAAAGACAACGATAAAAATATGTTCATTGTTAGAATGCAAAAATTTAATTTTAAATGTATTACAATTAGTGTTAAAATGTATTATAATTAAAATATAATAAAAATATGTATCTAGAATTTTGAGAAATCCATCCAATATTTTCATTTAAGTTTAATATCTTATTTTATATTATATATTTTTATATAGTTTTTAAAATATTTTGTTTATCCTGATAATGGAAATGCTTTTAAAAATTCTCATTTGATAACTTCATTTCTTTTATCACCTTTTGTTATTTCTTTTTAATTTTTCATAAAAAAATTCATGAGAACATCTCAATAATAATACTATAAATAGACATATATTAAACCACCTCTTTCGTAAACATGAACGTAAATACAAAATTAAAGGAAAAATTATAAAATTCCATGGAAACAACTGTCTGTTTATGAATAGTGTAATTAAATTGCGGTTGTCTTAAACTCTTCTTAAATCAAGTTTTGGTAGCGATCAGCTAGTATAATTTATTCTACTCAATAGGGTTACTATATAATATTAGAATTTTAATATTTCATTTCTATTAACAGAAATACTTAATTATTTTGAGAAAAAGTTGTGTTGTGGCATGATGTTCTTGTAACCCAAGGCTGGACATTTGAATCCTCTGGTCAGGTTCCCATCAGGTCTTGTTAAATTCAGTTTTTGGGTCTTAGATATTTAATCTAATAGGATAATCATAATTTATCAATTCATGTTTAGGTTTGGGTCATGTCGGGTCCGAATCGGTTCAAATCTTAGATAGTTGGATGCAATAAGAAATATAGAATTTGTCAGATCGGATTTGGTTTGGATCCTATCAGATCCGGATCGGGTTTATTCCAATCTGACCCCAAAAAAATATCCAAACACACACAAAATATCTGAAAATATCCAAAAATTGTACCCAAAATTTTATCCGAAGACATGAAAAAATACCTGAAATTTTATTTAATTAACCGAATTATATTTTTGAAATCTACAATTTTACCTAAAATCCAAAATTATACCTGAAACTCAAACCCAATAATTAAAGAGGTATCCATCATACCAAAATTATACTGAACTACTCATATACTTAATAATTCCTTTGTTTCATTATGATATATGTATTAGAAAAAAAAAATCATAAAGATATATTTTTGTGTTTTCTATGAAAATATTGTAAAATTCAAGAAAATTAATTAATTTTATTGAGTTACTATTGGTCAAAAATTATTAAAAATGAAAATCACAAAAAATAATCCATTTATTATAGTGATTTAACGCATTTTCATAATGTGTGAAAACTCTCAAAAATCTTTCGTCAGGAAACTGAGGAAGTATATACTAAACATTTCGTGTATTTTGGGTTCCCTGTCGGGTCTCGGATTTGGGTCGGATCGAGTCCAAGATCGCAAAATCATCCACAACAAAACCCAATAAAATAAAATGGCATTATCGGTCCCAACTTGAACCGTTTTTTGAGTCGGTATCGTTTCAAATTTTTGGGTCCGGGTAAAATGCCAATGTTTAAACCCAAGCAATAATTTTTTTGCTATTCAAAGAGTTTTTTACATTAGTTTTATATTTATATTAAATTCTAGTCTCACAGGCACAATATAACTCTTTATGATTTTTGTCATCAAACACGACTTTTAAAGTCATATGGTTATGCATTGTATTATGAAATTATAGAAATTCATTACCAGCACTTATGACATAACACTAGTCTCTCCAATATAAAATCCATGTTTTATCAAAAAAAAAATTTCGGAAAGATATTTTTTTACATTTAATGTATTTTTATTAAATAATAAAGGTAAATTATAAACTTCAAAAAGATAATGTGTTTACTAAATTATACTTATTTGCTAAATTTTTTAAAAATAATTAATCACAAAATAATGTATTTATAGTCAAAATTTAATATGTCTTAATATGTGTGAAAACATCAAACATACATCTTTTTAGACATCAAAAATAATATTTTTAGAAAAATCATTGTCATTTACATAAATAACTCATCGTTTGATCGTTGACAAAAAAAAACTCATCTTTTGATCAATATTTACATTTGGAAAAGGGGAAATTGCTAAAAAGGGACAAAATAACTATTG
>CAJHQP010012322.1:0-12437 GCA_905132765.1 Moricandia arvensis
ATTTTCTTGTCCAAATCAGACCAGCTCCTTCCATTTGAATTCAAACCAAGTATCCTTAGGTTTCTGGAGCTTTGGCCACGTCCAAGAGTTTCCCAAACACCTTCCTTGCCTTGCAAGTCAGGTTAGGTCAAGTGGTGTATGGACAACCTTTATCTTTACTTGCAAGTCAAGTTTGCTTGATCCAGATTGTTTCTTCAACCATCTTTTCTTCCTCTTCTCTTTCTTTCATTATTCCAACACTCCCCCTCAAGCTTGACCATAAGAATCTTTGGGCAAGCTTGGAACTGAGATTACTTGCCTCATTAAAAACCTAATTATAGGGAAAAAGAGTACAAGCATCCAGCTTGGGAATTCACAACTTTATTGGCAAGTAAGGCACGCCACTCCTTTCCTTACTTCACACTGAACTTGGTTCCTTCTGAGCCTTCTTCTTATTTACAGCTTGTCTCCCCCTTGATTCTTCCTTCTTGCCTTCTTCATGGGTTGAGATCAAGCCAACATTTCTTTGGGATGATAATGAGAAGTGTCTTCCCTCCTGGATTGCACTTGAATTCCTCACTTCATCCTTCTTCAGAATGGCTTTGCAACGTGACTTGTAGAACTGACTTTATAGGGGGACTTTGCAAAGAGTTAGCTGCCATCTTTTCAGTGAACTGCCTTCTCTTTGCTCAGCCAAGTATATCCCTGGTTAACTCCACTTTTTCCCTTTGCTTCAGCTTCAACAATGGGTCATTGGCTTCTCATTAACACCCCTCCTCAAGCTTTACCAGAGAGAATGAGAGTATATGGCCAAGCTTGAAGTTGAAAGCCAATGTCAGCCAACACCTTGAGACCACAGCCCTCTTGGCTTGAATTTTGGCCTTTCTCTCTTGAGGAACCTCCTGTTCACCCTCTTGGCTTTAGGTAAGACCTCTTGAGCAATCTCTCCACAAGACCAATCTTCCTCTCTACCACCTTGGGAGTTAATGAACACAATCAGTGTCCAAAGTGTTGTTGGGTAGTGGGCAATCTTTCCATGGTCAGGAATGTACTTCTGTAGGATCTGAAAACATGGGCTTCTTGCTCTTTATTTTAAGGAGGCACAGCTTATCAAGAACCTGAGCTGGTTTCTTGAACATCCAACCCATGGGGGCTTAGTGAAACTGAAATGGTTTGAGGTGTAGATTGTATATCCAACACCTCTTCTTACTGATTCCTTCCTTCAGGTCAGGTACACACTTTAAACACCTCATGTCCTCTTGCTGGTCGTGGGTTTTGGGGATCAAATAAAGAGTTTTAGTTTTGTTTCCCAGAGAATAGTTTGAACAGCCAAGCTTTGAAGCTTCTTCAGTGACCTTGCTCCAAAAATTATTTTCTCCCTGGGTTTTCTTCAGAATTTTGGACAAGAGGAGGTGTTTTGGTGTCTTCTTTGGACCCTTGGAAGTCTCTGGGGTCGCCACTTCATTTGTTTTCTCCATCTTGGAGAGTTTTGGACCAGTGGACAAAAGAATGTTCCTACTGGTTTTGCAGGAGATTGGATTTGAAACTGGCCTTTGATGAAGCTTGCTGAACTGAGTTGAAGCTTTCTTGAGTTCAATAGAATGAGATACTCCTCTATCTTGAGTTCTGGTGAGGTTTTTCCCTCCTGGAAGACCTTTGGACCAGAGGATAAAGGATGAAACCAAACACATTTTAAAGAGAAACTTGAACAGAGATTCATTTGCAGAAGTAAGAAAGGTTTTCAGGAGCTTGTAGCTCTGATACCATGTGAGAATAGAGAGAATATGGTGAGAATGAAAGTGTGTGAGAGTCTGGTTGAGAGGAAACAAGAGAATGGATGAGAGACAATAGTATGAGGCAGAATTGCCTTGAATGAGAGAATGAAAGATTTTAGTGAGATTGAGAGTGTTTGTGAGTGTGGTTGAGGGTGAGCTCGTGTGAGCTGAGAGTAAGAGACTTGAGAGAGTAGAGAACCAGAGAATAGGAGATCTGGCGAAGGAGATACTTAACTCTAACTTCAGAGAGTATGAGAGATTATGGAGAGTTTAACAGAGTTTCTGAGTATAAGAATGTATAGACTTAGAGAGAATATGAGTGTATGAACCAGAGAGAATAATGAAGGAGGAGGCTCAAATCTCCTTAGTAAATTTCGTGATACATGGGGGCAATATATAGCCAAAGCATACAAAAAAACTACAAGCACAAAAAACTACTAATAAAACATGAAAACTTAAATAAATAATTTTGTAGAGAAAGAGAGATCAGAGCAGGTTCAGAACTGGCTGGGGCAGACTGGTAAGGAGAAGGCTGTGGCATGGACAGTCTGGAACGTCCAGAGGAAGAGAAAGTGACTGGAGGAAGAGGGCACATTCAGCTTGGTGTGATAGTGACAGGTCAGTCCTTCTTCTTATGCACCACATGTGATATTTTCTTGTCCAAATCAGACCAGCTCCTTCCATTTGAATTCAAACCAAGTATCCTTAGGTTTCTGGAGCTTTGGCCACGTCCAAGAGTTTCCCAAACACCTTCCTTGCCTTGCAAGTCAGGTTAGGTCAAGTGGTGTATGGACAACCTTCATCTTTACTTGCAAGTCAAGTCTGCTTGATCCAGATTGTTTCTTCAACCATCTTTTCTTCCTCTTCTCTTTCTTTCATTATTCCAACAAGAAGATCATCTTAAACATCTTGAAAAGGTTTTGGAAACACTGCGCCTAGAACATCTATATGCTAACCTTAAGAAGTGTACCTTTTGCACTGATCAACTAGTATTCCTAGGCTTTGTTGTTAGTTCACAGGGACTGAAAGTAGATGAGGAGAAGATCAAAGCCGTGCAGGATTGGCCTACCCCAACTACCATCGGCCATGTGAGGAGTTTCCATGGTTTGGACAATTTCTATAGGAGGTTTGTCAAAGACTTCAGCACCATAGCAGCCCCACTGACATCAGTGATCAAGAAGGATGTTGCCTTCAAATGGGGAGCTGAACAGGAAGAAGCTTTTCAAAAACTTAAAACTAGCTTAACTAATGCTCCTGTTTTGGTTTTGCCTAACTTTGACAAAACTTTTGAGATTGAATGTGATGCCTCAGGAACAGGTGTGGGAGCCGTGTTAACTCAAGGAGGAAAACCAGTAGCATTCTTCAGTGAGAAGCTACATGGAGCAACCCTCAACTACCCTACCTATGACAAGGAGTTGTATGCTCTAGTGAGGTCACTGGAAACTTGGCAACACTACCTCTTATCCAAGGAGTTTGTGATCCACACTGACCATGAGACACTCAAGTATCTGAGGGGACAAAACACTTTTGAAGAAGAGACATGCTCGTTGGTTAGAGTTTGTAGAATCATTTCCCTATGTGATCAAGTACAAGAAGGGGAAGGAGAACATTGTAGCTGATGCCTTATCCAGGAGACATGCGCTTATATCCCTGATGGAGGCTAAGGTTATGGGATTTGAACACATCAAGGATCAGTATGGAGAGGATCCTGACTTTGGAGACATCTACAAGCAGTGTAGACAAGGAGCATTTGGGTCCTTCTTTAAGCAAGACGAGTTCCTTTTCAGGGACAAGAGGCTATGTATTCCACAAGGATCAATCCGTGATCTGATCTTGAGAGAGGCACATGGAGGAGGCCTCATGGGACATTTTGGCCGAGATAAGACCCTCAGCATTGTAGCTGAGCATTTCTTCTGGCCACACTTGAGAAGAGATGTAGAGAGGTTCTGTGCAAGGTGCATCATTTGCCTCAAAGCCAAGTCCAGGTTACATCCCCATGGATTATACATCCCTTTGCCTATTCCTGACCTACCTTGGGTAGACATTTCCATGGATTTTGTTCTAGGATTGCCAAAGATCAGAAACAAGGATTCCATCTTTGTGGTAGTAGACCGGTTCTCTAAGATGGCACACTTCATTCCTTGCAACAAAACCAATGATGCATCCCAAACTGCTGACTTATTCTTCAAGGAAGTGGTGAAGCTTCATGGCATCCCTAGAACCATTGTTTCTGACCGAGACACCAAGTACTTGAGCCACTTTTGGAGAACACTTTGGAGGAAGCTGGGAACTAAGCTGCTCATCTCCACAACCTGCCATCCCCAAACTGATGGTCAGACTGAGGTTGTGAACCGCACACTCTCCACACTACTGAGAGCCACGGTTGGTAAGAACTTGAGGAATTGGCTTGATTGTCTACCTTTCATTGAGTTTGCTTACAACCGAGTTCCACATTCTGCTACTAAGCTATCACCTTTTGAGATTGTGTATGGGTTTAAGCCAACAACACCTCTGGATCTCCTACCTATTCCCCACAAGGACCAGATGATTAGTCAAGAAGGAGAGACTAAGGCCGAGTTAATGCAGAAGATTCATGAGAAGGTCAAGGCTAACTTAGAGCACCAGAATGAGCTGAACAAGAAGCAAGATGATAAGGGGAGAAAGGAGGTTTCTTTTGAACCAGGAGATTGGGTTTGGTTACACATGAGATCAAAAAGGTTCCCTAACCAGAGGAAGTCCAAGCTATCCCCTAGAGGAGACGGTCCTTTCAAAGTCCTGAAGAAGATCAATGACAATGCATACCAGCTGGAGCTGCCAGGTGAGTTAAATGTATCTTCCACATTCAATGTGTCTGATCTATCTTATTTTCATGCAGATGAAACTGTTCTGAGGTCAGAAACTTCTCAAGAGGGAGAGAATGATGAGGACATAGAACCAGACATCAACATCCCCACCCTAAGACAAGCACCAAGAACAAGATCAGGAACCAAGGGGGTGATTGCAAGCTTCTGTGAAGCCATTGAAGGATTGTTTGCCAAGGCTAATAGCAACCCCAACTTAGATGACATCACAAACCGTCTAGACAAGCTCTCCAATTCCGGATCAGAGGTTACAAAAACTCAACCTTATGTTATACAAGACGGTCCAAAAGATAATGCTATCCTATGGTCTATCATTCCGCATAAAGAGATGGTTTCCTTATTCACCATCTCTCCCCTTAAGTGAAACGGTGAGTTTAGGAGTAAGAGACAAGCCCCAAAACGACATCACCTCAAGCTTGGCTCTTCTCCAACGGATAGTCAATTCAAACCTATCAAGAGGCGCCTCCCAAACAAAGGTAAGGATCTAATATATATGCTTGATATTTTGACTAACCTTTCTTGCAGCATTTTGTTTCCTTTTTAGTTTATTTCGAATAAAGAGTCAAGGCATTGTTTAGCCTAAGTTTTCATTAGGTCCTAAGATTGAGTCATGTAATAAATTTGCTTCAATGACCCCTAGAAGGGCATAGCTGCATCGGTGAGTATATAAGCCCCTATAAGCAGCCTTGTATCATTTAACCTATTATGAAATATATGAGTCAGTTTGCCCCCTAGCAAAACCCTAAGTCTTTCCGTGTGTGTGAGAAGCAGCATTGAGAGCAACCTAGTCTTATCAAGCTCATTCCATAGAGTTTGTGGCGACTTTCGATCCATCTGATTGAGTTCTTCAATCTATACACTCCATCTCCATCCCTTGTCCTTGTTGAGTTGTTTATACGAACAAGCAGCTTGGATCCACACTCCATCTTCACGTCATCCTCCATCCAGAGATATAGCAAGTTGGTTACACAACCATTTGTTACTCTTCCATCCTCCATCAATCTGTTCTAAGAGCAAGCAAGCCAAATCTCCTCTCATTCCATCCCATCCGCATATCTCTTTCCATTCACTCCACCATTCCATCCAGCAAGCTTGATACTTGTCCTCTATCCAACCAGGCTGAGAAGGGTGCTTCCCGTGCCCATATCATCCGTACAAGGCCGTACAAGTGGTCCGTACAAGTGGGTAAAAGAAAGTTTACCTTAGACGAGAAAACTTACCCGGGTAAGAGTAACTCGACACAGAGTTACTCTTACTAGTTACCAAGCGGATCAAGATTGACTGAGGCGCGCGTTGGACAGGCTGGCTCGTGCTGGAAGAGCATCTGGCACAAGTTTGAATTAGGCGCGCCTAAGACCGGTCTACTCACATGCTTGGCGAGAAAGCTTATCCTAAACCTTATCTTCTACCCGTTGTAAACCCTTGTTTCCTCCCCTATATATTTGTAACTTCTCTCATTAATCAAAGCAAGCAATTTTCGAGTCTCTCTCATTTCTCTCTAGTGTTCTTAGTGTTCTTCATCTCGAAATGGTTTCTTAACCAAGTTTCAAACTTTTAGTCTCCAAATCTCTTCTAGTCTCTCTCAAACTCTATTCTATCTGTTTATTCTCTGTTTCTACTCAATCTTTCATGGTATCAGAGCCAGGTTCTCGTAAATCTGGGTTTTGATTTCATATCTCATGAAGAACACTTAAGAACACCTTTTTCATTCCGCAAAGCTTCAAGATGGAAAGTAACAAAACAACCGTGATTCTAGTGATACTTAAGGGGGGAAACTATCTCCTATGGTCTTGTGTGGTGAAGACAGCAGTGGGGAGTAAGGGTTTGTGGAACCACATCCTTGAGGGTGAGGCTCCAAAGCTCATTACTCGTGAAGGCGACAAGGAGGTTGTCGTATGTGATGAAGTGAAGTGGATCCAGGAAGACAACATAGTGATGTCTATCCTTCAAATCTCTCTAGATCCGTCTATCCTAGAGGCATACAGCTACTGTGAGAAAGCAAAGGACCTGTGGGACACTCTTCAGAAGGTATATGGTAACATCTCAAACCTTACTCGTGTGTTTGAGATCAAGCGAGCCATCAACAGTCTAGCTCAAGAAGACATGGAGTTCACAAAGCACCTTGGAAAGTTTAGAGATTTGTGGTCTGAACTTGAGATGTTGAGGCCAAGCACAACCGATCCAGCTGAGCTTAATGAGAGAAGGGAACAAGATAAAGTCTTTGGCTTGATCCTGTCTCTTAAATCTAGTTACAATGATCTGGTGAAACACATCTTGCGAGCAGAGAAGCTACCCACCTTGGAGGAAGTCTGCGCACAGATTCAAAAGGAGCAAGGATCGTTGGGCCTATTTGGAGGAAAGGGGGGGCTTACCTTGGCTAACCAAGCTGAGGTACCTCAAGCCAACAAGGTGAATCGCTTTGAAGAAAGGAGGTTCAATGGCAACTGTGATCATTGTAAGAGACAAGGTCACAAGAAGCATCAGTGCTGGATCCTCCATCCTCACCTCAAGCCATCCAAGTTCATGAAGGACAGAGATGAAAGGGCGAATGTGAGCTATGGAGGGAGTGATCAGCAAGGAGGGGGTGGAGCCGGGCCATCTACTCGGGCACAAGAGACTGAAGGTGGTGAGAACAAAGCCCTGGTGACCTACACGGCTCAAACCAACCGCCCAAACGAGCATGAGTTCATCCACCGATCAGAGATGGATGCTCTCATCAATATGCTCAAGGACAATGGTAACATCTTTGGTAACCTCAGGGGGTACTCTTTTGGTGCATCTAAGATTGCTAGTATTCATGATAACACTGATACTTATACTCACTCTAGGAATGCTGGTTTATCTCATAGTGCTTGTAACATGTCTAAACCGTTGATAGTTGATTCAGGTGCATCTCATCATATGATTAGTGACACTAGTCTGATTAGAGATATTGAGCCTGCGCATGGACATGTTATGATAGCTAATGGTGATAGTATTCCAATAAGGGGTATAGGAAAGCTTAAACTGTTTGATAAAGAATCTAGATGCTTTTACATGCCTGAGTTTACTTCATACTTGTTATCAGTTAAGAAATGTACTAATGACTTGCAATGCAATGTGATCTTTAGCCCTAATGATGTGATGTTTCAGGATATTGAGAGCAGTCGGTTGATTGGGAAAAGAGGAGTTACAAAAGGAGATTTTTACTTGCTTGAGGAGCTTACTTCTCTACCTGATCATAGTTGTTCCTTTACTTCTGTTTCTGCTTTGAATAAGAATGCTTTGTGGCATGCTAGACTAGGACATCCTAATTTTAGGGCTTTAAGCTTAATGGTTCCAGGTGTTATGTTTGAAAATAATGATTGTGAAGCTTGTATCTTAGGCAAGCATTGTAAAACCGTGTTTCAAAAGTCTTCTACTATCTATGATCACTTCTTTGATTTAATACACTCGGATGTTTGGACCGCACCTTGCTTATCTAGGGAGAACCATAAGTACTTTGTCACATTCATAGATGAGAAGTCTAAATACACCTGGATAACATTGATTCCATCTAAAGATAGAGTGCTTGATGGATTTAGAAATTTTCAAGCATATGTGACTAACCATTTTAATGCTAAGCTGAAAATTTTTAGACCAGATAATGGTGGGGAGTATACCAGTCAAGCATTCAGGCAACATCTATCCAAGCATGGTATTCTTCACCAAACGAGCTGTCCTTACTGTTGGAATTCATGAGTGTTTGTCTCATGTAAGGAGTGATTCATTCAACTTGTGACTGAATCCCCTCCAACCATACAACAGGAACTCAACATTCAAAGGAAGAGACAACCAACTTGTGGTTGAATCCTCACACACAGCTTACTATATAACCAAGAATCCTAGACAGTAAACTGGTTATATGAAGCAGAAACTCTCTAGTATGAATCTATCCTTGAGAAGTAACACAACACTTAGAGTTTGTGTACTTAGATGAAAAGGATTTAGAATCAGTAAGCTAGAGTTTAAGACAATAGATAAAGAAGATTTTAGAGTGAGTTTGACAAGTATTAGGCTGCCTTAAGAGAGAAAGAGCTAAGGCAGCCTCTAAACCCTAATGCTTAACTCCTTACATTGTGAATATTGTTTAGACACAAGCAAGACAGAGAGACCCACGAGTTTAGAGAGAGAGAGAAACTTGTCTATTGATTCTGGTTAGTGTTACAAGAGAGGGTGAAGGTCTTTAAATAGACAATCACTTACAATAAACAATTACTAAAAACAAGGAAATATAAACAAATAATTCTGTAGGGATGAGAAGTGGCCAAAGGGGATACAGCCAAGGGGAGGCACGTCCAGAGGAGGAGAAAGGTACAGGAGAGAGATAGTGACCAGGTCTGATGAGTGAAAGTGACAGGCCAGCAACAGCTCTCCCCTTAAGCTTAACATGTGACTTTCTTCCATATTTGAATTTGAATCTTGTCAAACCCTCTACCAACGGTTTCCTTAGCTTCTGGAGACCCTCACCTCGTGTTCCCATCAGTACCTTGCCTCCCAAGGCAAGTTAGGTCATAGTAGATTGCTTGTGATCCAAGTCTGTACAAACAGAACCAGATTGGCTTCTCTTGATGAACTTATCCTTGGATCATCAACCATCTTCTTCTTCTGGTCATCCCTTTATTTATTTCGATACTCCCCCTCAAGCTTGACCATAGGAGATCCTTGGAAAAGCTTGGAACTGAGAGCACTTGCCTCATTAAAAACCTTAGTGTGGAAAACCTTTAGGGATAAAATCATCACTTAGGGAAAAAGAGTGCAACTACCCTCAGCCTAGGGATTGGCCAGTGAGCCTAAGGAGATTAAGATTATTTTCATGGACTCCTTAGACTCTGGATCATGGCCTTTCTTTAATGGCAAGTAGGCACCAATGCCTTCCTTGCTTCACACTCATCACACCTTTGAGCTTCTTCTTGTGGTCAGAGTTTGTCTCCCCCTTTCTTTTGGATTCTTGCCCTCATCATGGGTTGAGTCCAAGTCTACATTTTTCATGAGCTCAATAGGTACCTGATTCAAACAATGAACAAACACATGCATCAATTCTCAGGGGAGAAACCTATCAATCATAAGAATGAGTATAGATTTATGTACTTCCCTTGCATAAGTTTCTGAAGAATGGACATTGGCTTCTCATTTTAAGACCCCTCCTCAAGCTTGACCTGAGAATGAGAGTATGTGGTAAAGCTTGGAAGATGAGAGCCAGTGATGATCACCAATGCCTTGAGACCAGAGCCCTCTTGGCTTGAATTGCCACAGCCCTCTTGGCTTGAATTGTGGCATTTTCTCTTGAGTGTACATCCTGTCACCCTCTTGGCACCAGGTAAGTCACTTCTAATAAATCTCTCCACTGCTCCATTCGTCCTCTCAACCATATTGGATGTTAATGGACACAATCAGTGTCCAAAGTGTTGATGGGCAGTGGGCAATCTCCATGGTCAGGAATATACATCATGTGTAGGCTCTGAACAACATGGGCAACCTGTGAAACAAATAACTAGACACAGGCATCAGTAGACAAACAAGAGACCAGAACATGGGTTTTCACCAAGTCTGATCTTTAAAACACATTTAGAACAAGTACAACAAGCAATGGAAAAATATCTTCATGATTCTATCCCAGAAACACTCTCTGAATCCTAATCATCAAGACTAAGCATTCAGGCAACAAGACAATTTGTTTTCCTAAGGGCAGAAGTAAGACAATTTTTTCAACACAGTTTAACACCCTTAGGCAGATTCTAAACAAGATTGTGAGAATAGAGATTTAAGTAACCAGAGAGTATAAGTAACCAGAGTATAAGTAGAGAGTAGAGAATGATGTAACCAGAGTATTAGTAGCCAGAGAATGGAAGAATGATGGAGAATAAGTAACCTGGAGAATTAGAGAATGAGAGAATAGAGAATAGAGAATTGCTCAAGAGTTCTAATGGACAGAGTTTTGCTCTGTTTTCTTGAGTTTTGCGGAAGCATAAACAGCTAGGAGCATCCAATACTCATTAAGAGTTTGGTGCTTTATTAGCTGAAACACAATGGACCATTGAACAATTAATTTGCTCACTGATCTTAGACATGTGCCACTGGAATAACTCATGAACAGATGTTTTCCAGGGCTTGCAACAAAAGAACCAACAGAATAACACATGAACAAGTGTTTTCTGTGGCTTAGACAACAATGAATCCAATGGATCAAAACAGTTTGTCCACTGGTCAAAGAGATGCTCCATTAAGAGAAAGCTATTATCCAATGGATAAAGCATAATGGTGAAGCATTTTTGAAATCTTTCTCTTCCTCAAGCTTGATTCAAGATACTAACAAGTACTGACCAAGCTAACAGAATATCAGAGTGGGAGAGAAAGGATTTATTTAAACAAAACAGAGATAAAAGAGGTGAGTTTATTCCCAAAGAAGAGCAACAAAGCTCTGATACCATGTTGGAATTCATGAGTGTTTGTCTCATGTAAGGAGTGATTCATTCAACTTGTGACTGAATCCCCTCCAACCATACAACAGGAACTCAACATTCAAAGGAAGAGACAACCAACTTGTGGTTGAATCCTCACACACAGCTTACTATATAACCAAGAATCCTAGACAGTAAACTGGTTATATGAAGCAGAAACTCTCTGGTATGAATCTATCCTTGAGAAGTAACACAACACTTAGAGTTTGTGTACTTAGGTGAAAAGGATTTAGAATCAGTAAGCTAGAGTTTAAGACAATAGATAAAGAAGATTTTAAAGTGAGTTTGACAAGTATTAGGCTGCCTTAAGAGAGAAAGAGCTAAGGCAGCCTCTAAACCCTAATGCTTAACTCCTTACATTGTGAATATTGTTTAGACACAAGCAAGACAGAGAGACCCACGAGTTTAGAGAGAGAGAGAAACTTGTCTATTGATTCTGGTTAGTGTTACAAGAGAGGGTGAAGGTCTTTAAATAGACAATCACTTACAATAAACAATTACTAAAAACAAGGAAATATAAACAAATAATTCTGTAGGGATGAGAAGAGGCCAAAGGGGATACAGCCAAGGGGAGGCACGTCCAGAGGAGGAGAAAGGGACAGGAGAGAGATAGTGACCAGGTCTGATGAGTGAAAGTGACAGGCCAGCAACAGCTCTCCCCTTAAGCTTAACATGTGACTTTCTTCCATATTTGAATTTGAATCTGGTCAAACCCTCTACCAACGGTTTCCTTAGCTTCTGGAGACCCTCACCTCGTGTTCTCATCAGTACCTTGCCTCCCAAGGCAAGTTAGGTCATAGTAGATTGTTTGTGATCCAAGTCTGTACAAACAAAACCAGATTGGCTTCTCTTGATGAACTTATCCTTGGATCATCAACCATCTTCTTCTTCTGGTCATCCCTTTATTTATTTCAATACTTACACCCCACAACAGAATGGAGTTGCTGAAAGGAAGAACCGGCACCTTATGGAAGTTGCTAGGTCCATGATGTTCCAAGCTAATGTGCCAAAGAGGTTTTGGAGTGATGCTGTGGCTACTGCTTGTTATCTGATCAACCGAACCCCAACTAAGGTTCTTGAAGATGAATCACCCTTTGAGGTATTGAACAAACATAGACCAGCCTTAGATCATATCAGGGTCTTTGGTTGTCTCTGTTTTGTTCATAAACCAGGAGAGCTAAGGAACAAGTTGGAGGCCAAGAGCACAAAGGGGATGTTTATTGGTTATTTACCAACTCAGAAAGGGTACAAGTGTTATGATCCAGCAACCAGAAGGGTAGTGGTGTCTAGAGATGTGAAGTTTGTGGAAGAACGAGGGTTCTATGAGGAGAAGAATCAAGCAG
>CAJHQP010012323.1:0-12434 GCA_905132765.1 Moricandia arvensis
AATTGATGTTTTCGACTATTATAAATAATTTATTGTCATTATGAATTATGAAACTACCGACACAAAATATTTTTATGGTTAAACTATTTTATTTAATATACTTTTATGTAACTAACATAAATTGATAAAATTTTTATTTTCCTAATAAATGTATAAAACCTTAAACGTCACTTATATTGATACATAAGGAATAATATATAGATATAGGTATCCAAAATTATATGTACATATTAAAATGTTAAAAAATGTTATAATTCCAAAATTCTCAGAACTAATCCTAGATGATCGCCGAGGATGGTCTTGAGCAGTAGTAAATCTAGCACACCTTTCTTTTCAGATAACATAAATAGCAGCTTGAAGTGCCTATTTAACTTCAAGATTAGCTATAGGTTTTCAAAAGTTTGCCCGAAGAAAGATGGACCTTGTGTTGTTCTAACTTGAATCTATACTAATTATAGTAATTTTACTTGCTTGATGTTTCTGTTTCTGTTTCGTACTGTCATCCGGTCGTCACCTTTCTTCAGACCTTTAATATTCTATGATTAGTTGGGATACAAAATAGGGTTATTATAAATTCATTCAAGACGTTATAAACACCTTAAAGTACTAAATTGTCTACAGACAGACACAAACAGAAAAACAATAATTTATTTAAACAGTAGAAGCCGTGAAACTAAAGGTTTCTCAAAAAAAAATCATCTCCTGAAAATAAAATTTGTGAGATTTTTTTTTTTAAAAAGCACGACCAAGGCGCACAAAGAAATAAAGCATTGCCCAGCGTGGGCCGACAACGAAGTGGTGGGTCCTACTCCGAGCTGAGATCGAGACTAAACGGGCCACCAAGGCCCACTAGTGAATAATATATTGTTGCTTTGAGATTGTATGCTGTATTTACTGATTTAAGAATGTTTGTGGAGTATAATATTCGGCGGCCGACTTGTGTGCCAACCCAAATCTCTTTCTTTAACAAAGGTGGGATCCTCGATATAAAATATTTCTAAAAAAGGAAATATCTGTATTTGCATAATTATTATTTTATACTGAATAAAGTATCAATAACAGACTGTCGACCAAAAAAAAAGAAAAAAAGGTATCAATAACAGTATTGCAAATATTATCATTTCTTAATCCTTTCACTTTCGTGATAGAAAATATAATTTCTACAAGATAGAGTGTAGCCTTCAACTTCATTATTGGTTTTATTAATAAAACAGAAAATTTTATATACTCTTTTACGGTTAAATTTAAGGGCCAATTAGCCATTTGTCTCTAAATTCAAGGTTTAATTAGTCATTAACACATGAAATAACCATTGGAGTTTAAGAAACACATTTTTGTTCAGTTTTGGACAAAAAATACTCTTTTCCAACTGACACATTTTTTCTGCTGATTACAGAGAAGTCAGAGATCTATTGCAAAGAAATCTAGGACCTACTTTATTTTTGTCCACATATTTGCTAGATTTTTTAAATGCTAAAAAATTTCAAATAATGATAATTTTAAAAATATAATATAAATTATTTTAATAAATAAAATAACATTATAATTAGCATTTGATATGTTTGAAAACATATATTACAATTGACTGAAAATCTCAGCATCTGTCTAAATCTATATTTTGTTATAAATTTGATATTAGTATTATATTAATTGTTAGCGGTTAACTTATTTATTAGCTGATAAATGTTTGGTTAACATATACATTATTTGATAGATGATTTTGTTGAATGATTGATATATTGTTTAACATATGTTCTCTTATACAAGTACAATAATATATTAAAACATGTAATAAGTTAAAATAGTCATACATATTGATAAACCGTATAAATTCACAAACTTTTGTATCAATTTTATTGTCAGCTTGTTAACTAAGTATCATACCATGTGCAAGCTAACAAACCATTAATCAACCATCTACAAGGTTAAATTTTTGTTTAACATGTCTGGTGATGTATTGTTAACGGCTAACATCTCTATTAATACCTACAAATTTGTTAACAGCTACATCTCAAGTAACACCTCTGGTACATGTATTTGTTAACAGCTACCAATGTTAGCAACTACCAAATATGTTATCATCTACAATAGTTTTCAATTGATACATAAAATATTAACAGTCGACAATAGCGATTAAAATAGAAAATATTATATATAAGAAATAATAATTTTACGAGAAATATGCAAAGTAAAAATTTACTTGTGGATTGGTAGGCGATGAAACTAATAATATTGGTTTGGATTGATAACATGTTAGGAAGGATAAATAATTTGTATATGAATATTTTCAAATCTAACTTGGTAAAAATCATTTCATATTGTCAGATGTAGAAAAAATTAAGAAAACACCAATGCAAGAAAGATTCAAAATCGAAGACAATGAAATATTTACTTTCACTTTAACAACAAAGTTTTGTCGTTCTTCATCATCACAAGCTTCTCTTCAAATCCATATTTGTAAAATTGAAACAAAATATTTTTTTTATTTCACAGGTATTTAGCTAATTTATGATGTATTTTATAGACATAAATACCAATTACTCTAAATTTAAAATAGTAATTATACCTTTAATTTACAAATTAATTAAGTTGTGTTTGCAATATAAGCAAAGAAAAAAAAGCAAAACCATATAAGATATACTTTTTAGTTTTTAACAGAATAAAAATATGCACTTAATTTAGAGAGGATAAATAAGCGTATATAAAAAGGAGGTAATTGTTCTATTTTGGTCATCGGAAAGAATTTTTTTATAATGTACTACTATATTTGACCCGTCCGTTAACGGGCGGTATATTTTTTGTTTTATATTTTTATTTTGATTTTTAAATTTATGTTTTAATCATGTTTGCATTTAATCATTTATCAATAATATAAAAAATTAATGTTAATATAAAACATTTAATCATGTTTGGACTCAACATTTATCAATTGGTCATGATTTTGTTTTAATAAAATAGATTTGTGATTAATTAAGATGGATAAAAACACACAACTAGGTTTCGTATAAAATGATAATAATCTTTCAGGAAGCTCAATTCTATCTTTCAATTTCAGTCAAAAAAAATCTATCTTTCAATGGGTGTGGAATAGAAATCAGCTCATATCACCACTAGGTTTTGTATATAAAATACTTAAGTGATAATACTTCACTTCAAATAAATAAAATCTAGAGCTAGAGACGTGAGACTATGACTACATTCAGTCCGTGCCCAAATTAAAATTCGCCATAAGCAAACTAAAATAAAATAGGAAATTATCAAAATACTATTTATTAGTTTATTTTTTTATGTTTATTTTAAGTATTTTATCTTTATTTTTTAAGAAAAAAAAATATATTTATAACTCTTGGGTTAATTAATTTAAGACTTAAAGTTTAGAGTTGAAAGGTAGGGTAAAATGGAATAGGGTTTAGGAATGTAAAATTTTAGATTCTAATTAAATTTTTAAAAAATTACTTTTTGAAAAATGGTATTTATGAAATTGTTATTTTAATGAAGATAAAAATGAAAAATGATATCAATAATGTGGTAAACATAAAAATTTTCTATATAATTGGGAAATTTTCAAAAATACCACTTTCCTTGTACTCCTTTTCGAAAATACCTTAATCACTTTTACCCTTGTTTTTTAAGAGAAAAAACACACTTATAACCTTTGGATTAATTAATCTAGACTTAGAGTTTAGAGTTAAGGGGTGGTGTAGCGTGGGGGTAGGATTTAGAAATGTAAAATTTAGAATTCTAATTAATTTTAAAAAATTTACCCCTTAAAAAAGTGGTATTTTGAAAATGTCTCTTTAATGAAGATAAAAATAAAAATAATACAAGAAAAGTGGTATTTTCGAAATTCCCTTAAATAAAATGCCTCTGATTATACAAACATGTTTACAAAAATAATGAACGTTCATAGTTAAAAATAAAAAACTAAACCATCAAACTATTTAAATTTTTCCTATTCATCAACAAACACTTAAAATTCAATTTTTATCAATTGTTAACTGCGATAAAATGGCAAAATTATTTAAATTTTATATGATGTATTCAAACAAATATAAAATAGCCAAAATTTATCTATGACAATATATTTTTTTTAAAATTAATTATTTTTAATAATTAAAATGGTTTTTATACTATTTTGGTTATTTAAATTAAGAAATTCTGTTATATAAATTTTTGCTTTCTTTAAATTAGCTATTACAAAATTTTGTTAAGTTATAAAGATTCTAACATAAAACCAATTACTGATAAACAAACTGATTTATCAAACTTATATATTATTTAGGATTTGTTTTATTTTTTATATGAATTTTTTTATATAATATGTTCTGTCGAGATGATGGTTCTTTAAGTTTTAATTTCAGAATTTGCAAAAATATGTTGTTTCCTGTATATATTGATTCGTTTAATAATCAAAGTCAAATTTAATAAGAAAAATATATAATAAAAGGTACAAATACATGTGACAATTAAAAATAATTGATTAACTGCAACATGTAATCTATAAAACTATTGTATTTAAGATATGTTATATAAATTTTAAATACATGATTAAGTTAAAAATATATGCTATTAATAATATAAAATAAATATCTATAAATATATAAATGAAATTAAACATATCCACGCGATTCAAAATCTAGTTATTTTTATGTAAATTCAGATAAAATTATATGAGGATGTGTAAGAATGGAAAACTATTACAGGTTGAAAGCGGTTTACTAACCCCAAACTGTTTTTGAACCTTACCGGTTAAAAACCGGTTTACAATTTTGATCCAATCTAATTATCCTCCTCCCATCCATAATATTCAGTAGGCTTGAGAGAGTTTCAACTAAGCCATGGCGACGAGAGCTTTGCTTGCCCTCATATCTGCCTCACCACCACGCATGATCCAAATCAAAGCCTCAACCTTTTCATCTTCTTGTTCTTCAAGTCTCAAGTTCCAAAGACATAGTAGAATAGCTCGATGTTTCTCGTCGGACACGAACCCCTCCGTTCTTCAACCGCCCGATGTATCCCGTCTAGCTGAGACAGCTCGAATCTCTCTCACTCCATCCGAGGTGTGTACCCTTTTACTAAAACCCTTTACATTTCTCTAACATTTTCTCATTATTGTTGTTCCTTTTGACCTTCAGATTGAGGAATGTGGACCTAAGATTCGTCAAGTTATTGACTGGTAATGATTCGAGCTCGTGTCTGTAGATAGTTTCGTGTTGTGTAAACTTGTCAAAGTTATTGTCTTTTTTGAGATTGGTTTGTGAATTGGTGGGGGAAAATGCAGGTTTGGTCAGCTTCAACAAGTTGATGTTAGCAGTGTGGAGCCTGCGATTAGAGCAGGTTTGTGTGTAAAGTACACACCTTTCTTCTTTGTTTTTGGTGGTTTTGTATCTTTCTGTGGTTTTTGTTTTGTGGTTGTGATGTTTTGCTCATAAAAACATTCATGAAAGAGTGAAACTTTGGGGGAAGAAAGAGTGTATTATAGCGAACTTGTAAGTAAGATTTGTTGCATCCATCTCGTGAGTGCTGAATCATTGAGTTTGAACCTGTTTTGAGTAGACTCATGTGGAGAGATCTTTATAAGCAAAGTTGATTGGAGATTAGGGTCTTGAGTCTTTGTGGTCTAAGCACATTCTCGTGGTAAAACCTGAGGAGGCGTATTGGTTTTTACTGTAATAAGAGGCATATTGATTTGTGTTCGTAATGTTTTGCTGATATGAATCATTCATGAAAGAGTGAAACTATAGGAGAAGTGTGTGTGTTATAGCTATCTTGACTGAAATCAGTGGCAAAACTTGTTGTAAGTAAGATTTGTTGCGCCCATCTCGTGAATGGTGAACAATGAGTTTGATCATGTTTTGAGTAGACTCATGTGGGCAGATCTTTATAAGTAAAGTTGATTGGAGATTAAGGTTTTGAGTCTTTATAGTCTAAGCACATTCTCATGGAAAAAACTGAGGAGGCATATTGGTTTTTACTGTAATAAGAGTTCTAGTTATCAATCCTGATCCGTTTGGCAAGTGGAAATATACCTGCTCATTACAGTGTCTTGATCCTTACTGATCTTTTAAAGTAACTTGTAGAAATGGAAGGTGGGAATTTGCGTGAAGATGCTCCAGAAACATTTGAGAACAGGTTTGAACTTCATACAGTTGCTGTCTCCATCTTGAATAGTAGAATTGGTTCCGGGCTTAAGACCAAGACCATCTACTAAAGTTTTGATGTTCCTTTTGCAGGGAAAGTATAAGAGCTTCGATTCCAAGCTTTGATGAGGTGTATTTGAAAGTACCTAAAGTACTAAACAAAGAGTGACTTATGTCAGGTATTTTACTCTATCCACGAAGGAATCATAGTTTATCTGGTTATGATATTTAGTTTTCATATGTTGAGAATTATTGTCTGTGTGTATGTGTGTCTTTCTCTGCAGCTTCTTCGGGTTATATGGCTGAAGAGATTCATTCTGAGCTCCGGTTCTTGTTCCATCATGTGTTTTTTTTTGTTTAAATTGGTTAGGAGAGGACAAAGCTGCCTCGAAATGGTCAAGTGTCAAGTCTCACATAGGCTATTACTCTACAACTTTCCAGTTTCACGTGGTCTATTACTCTATAAAATTCACGACCCACGTAGGCTATAACTCTACCCCTATGTTCTTTAGCTGTTTCTACTGCAAAAAAAAAAAAACATCCAAAGTTTGAGAATTTGCAGTCACAAGTATAACACACATATCTTATACACATGAACTTTAGTTTCTACACGCATTTGTGCATGGCAAATGGATCATGTGTAACTAGATACTGAAGTGGGAAATGAAATTGAGACATACAGAGCGATAAATAATTCAAACATTACAAATCGAAATATGAACATTTGGGTAATGGTAGGTATAAACAAAAGCGAATAGGGTTTAGTGGTCATTATATATTTATTAGAGCCATGACATATTTGACTAAGGAACTAATCTGGTCAAGGGTGTACCGGTTATGGTTTACCCCAATAGCAAGTCAGTGCTCAGCTTAGCCTCCGATCCGGTTCTACGCGAGCGCATCAAACACGTGGAAACAGACTGTACAATCAAAACTTCACATGTTATAAGGTTTACACAACTTGCGGATAACTTCACCAAAGCCTTACTTAATTTTTTTTTTCAAATCAAAAAAAATTAAATAAAAAAAAAAGTTTAAGAACCCCAAGGATGAAGATGGTCTTACAACACTCCATTTCTTGACTAGTTGGGCATCATCACGCTCCAACTTGGAGAAAGATATTTAGAAACATGATCACAATCATGGTCACAGATTTTCTCCTTCAATCAAGTTATTCAAATGTCTCTTTTACTCGGACAATGGGTCACTGTCTTCATTTAATATTTATAAATGTAGAGACAAAGCAAAAAGACAGAACAGTCTATAATAGCTTTCTTCTTCCCCTTGTGCCATCTTAACAATAATACCCGAGGTAAACAGATCTAAGGACCAGGTACTAGTAGGGGTGGGCATTTTACCCGATACCCGAACCCGTATCCGAACCCGATCCGAAAAATCTGAACCGAAATCTGAACCGAAATAGCAAAATACCCGAACGGGTATTGATTTAGGAGAGATTGGATATCCGAACCCGAACGGGTAATATCCGAACCCGAATGGATATCCGAAGATAACCGAACATAACTATACTTAACCTTATATTTCTAGTCTACATCTCTTATTTTATTTAAAATATTTATATTTATGTTACACAAACTTTAAAATCATACAATAAACATATAATTATGGACAAAATAATTTGATACTCACTTAAAATGTATGTCAACCTTTTTGTTTCATGTATTAACAAAAGTTACATTCAAATTTTAAAAACAATAACCAAATCAATGTCTTTTTATTTTTGACATGTATCTCCAAATCTATTTAATCATTCAATCTATTAAAAATACAAAACTTAGTTCAGTAAAAATTATATTTTTAAATACAAAAAACTTAAAAAATGATTTTTTTTTTAAAAGTCTAAATATCCGAACCCCGACCCGAAATAACCGAACCCGAACTCAAAATACCCGAACCCGACCCGAACTACAAAATACCCGAACGGGTTCTATAACCCTATACCGAAATACCCGAAAATCCGAAATACCCGACCCGAACCCGAACGGGTATCCGAACGCCCACCCCTAGGTACTAGGTAGTATTGAGGTGCAAGCCTGTGAGGCTGCCTATACAGCAAGTCCTCGCTGAGCCAGATTGGAGCCCACCGGCAAAGCACCACTAATTGATTTCCAGAGAAAGTGCTTGATTTTTAGAGACGTTTGAACCTGCCACACACATTTGTTCCAATTGAAACCATTGTTTTCTAGATCTCCATTACAGAGTTTAGCGATTGCATATCCCGATTTTGTTATGTATGCTCCGGAAGGCGAATAGAGCCAAACTCTTTCATCTTCAAGGTGGTAAAAACTGGGAACCAGTTTGCGGATAGACTCCTCATATTGAGGCACCGTGTTTCTGATCACATCGAGACTCCATTCTTTCGATATCGGGTCAATCAGATTGCTAACAGACCACAAAGCATTACTTAAAGTCGGGGGTCCTATCGGGGATAATGGTTCTGAAGTCGACAGCCAGGGTTCCCGCCATAATCCAACATTATCACCCGATCCAAGAGCCCATCCTAAACCCTTTTGAAGAAGGTCTCTCCCTAGCAGGATTCCCCTCCACCCGTGGGAACATCCTTTAATCGCTGGTGTTCCCAGAAAAGGGGAGCTGTGACAGTACTTCCCGAGCACAATCTTTGCAAGCAACGAGGAGGGATTCTTGAGAAGACGCCAAGAGATCTTAGCCAGCATGGCATCATTGAATTGAGCAATCTCACGGAAACCAAGCCCTCCAGCATTCTTTGGAACTGCAAGTCTATTCCAAGAGACCCAACAAATCTTTTTAATATCCGGTGAGAGGTCCCACCAGAATCTTGTCAACACCGATTGAAGTTGCTTGACCAATGAGTTTGGCAGCTTAAAGCACGACATGGAATACGTCGGCATGGCTGCAAGCACCGCCTTTAGTAGCACCATTTTCCCTGCACTCGAAAGGTATCGTGACGTCCAGCTGTGGGCTTTTTGTCTCATACGATCGACAAGGCCTGCAAAAATGTTTCGCTTCTTCCTCCCAAAGTGTTCAGGGAGTCCCAGGTATTTTCCGAGGCCCCCTTCATTGTGGATACGGAACTGATCTCTAATACGCCTCTTTGACTCACTCGGAGTCTTTGCCGAAAAGGTGATTGAAGACTTATCAAAGTTGATACACTGCCCCGAGGCCAGCTCATAGTCTTTCAGGATCGAGATGAGAGCGGTACAGCTTCTCACGTCCGTTCTACAAAAGAACATAGTATCATCTGCGAACAGTAGGTGGCTTATGGCGGGGCTATTGCGGGAGACCTTGACTCCAATGATCTCTCCCTGTTCCTGAGCTTTCCGACATAACCCTGATAAGACTTCCGTGCATAGGATAAAAAGGTATGGGGAGAGAGGGTCGCCTTGTCGAATTCCCCGCGTCGGACGAACTCGTCCCTGAGCTGCTCCATTCACCAGATATGAGTAAGAAACCGAAGTCACACATTTCATAATCCAGTTGATCCAAGTGTCGTGGAAACCAAATTTAGAAAGCACGTTTCGTAGGAATTCCCATTCAATACGATCGTAAGCTTTGCTCATGTCGGTCTTTATAGCCATACTGCAACGAACTGTGGCACCTGAATGCTGCAGGTAATGGAGTATTTCGTGGGTAATGAGCACATTATCAGAAATAGCTCGCCCTTTGACAAATGCCGATTGATGTTCTGAGATAAGTCCTGGAAGTAGGGGTTGGAGTCTTCGAGTGAGCAGCTTCGCGATGATTTTGTAGTGAGTATTGCATAGAGCAATAGGCCGGTATTCCGCAACCCGTCGTGCCCCTGTAATCTTCGGGATTAAACGGACATGTGTCTCATTCTGACGGTGGTCAAACTTCCCATCCGTAAAGAAGGCCTGGATGTCTTTCACGATGTCGTCTCCAATAATATCCCAAAAAGATTGGTAAAATGTGGCTGAGAAACCGTCCGGTCCTGGGGCCTTATCGGGGTGAATAGAGAAGAGGGCTTCTCTAATTTCGATTGCTGAAGGGGGAGCTATCAATGTCTGATTCATCTCTGAGGTAATTGAAGGTATAATACCTTTCTGGACCAGTAGAGAGGAGTCCGACATTTCAGCCGTAAAGATTTGGGAATAATATCGTGTGATTTCCGAGACGATGTCTTCCTCTCTGTAAACTGCCTTTCCCTCACTGTTTTCCAGCACAGAAATTTTGTTGACGGCTCTCCGTCCTCGGGTAGAAGCGTGGAAGAAACCCGTATTACGGTCCCCGCTGTTGAGCCATAGGATCCGACTCCGCTGTCTCCAATACAGTTCTTCCTCTTTATAAGCCGTTTCCAGTAAAGATGTAGCTTCTGCAATGCGTGTCGGATCTGGAATAGCATTAGATAAAGCTTCTTCAAGCTCCACCTGCGCTTTACTGATTGCTTCGTTGCTATTTCTATTTTGGGCACGAGACCATTCGATGATGTTATGTCTTACTCGTGAAATCTTACTCAAAACAGAGTCAACGAGATCATCATTCCAATGGTCTGAAACGAGTTGGCGGATCTCCGGGTTGTCCTTTAGGCGACGATCAAACCGAAACAAACCTTTTCCCCTCCTTCTAGAAACATCAAAGCTGAGAAGACTATGCCACATGTGAAATCTATGGTGTCTGAATTTCTCTAGACCCCTTACCATATATCAAGGGTAAGCTTCACAGGAATCTCCCAGGAGCGGTGAGACGGGTCACACGAAAGATCCATGAGCACTAGTCGTCCGACCTAGTAGGGCGCGCTGTGTAACCAATAACTTGACTGAATAAAGTGGTAATAATATGCTGGGATCTCTCTCCGCCAAATAGGGTGGTATCACTCGAATGTGTATGTAAGAGGTCGCGCAAGACCCATTTCTGATAGAGCATTGGCTATATTCTTGTCATGTATGAAGAATAACCAAGTAGTGACTAGAGACTGCGGTGGGAATATACCATGTGAACCTTCATGTCTGATACCGTATTATCATATGATTTATATATTATTGAGTACATACGACTAGGTATATATATATATTAAAATATATATTGTGTATGTATAGACAAATAATGAATTATTACGATCAAAAGGTACTATAATTCAATTCTATTATCAGAGAGGTTAATATCAGATGACATCTTGCGTTGAAGTAGACTTCTCGTGCTGCGTTCAGACTAATTCCACAAAAAACTATGAAATAAGAGAGAATGTAGAGAACTTTGGTTTTTTTATAGGCCATTTTAAGGCAGAACTCGTACGTGGATATGCTGTAGATCCATTTGTGAAGGAAGTATTATGTCTCTTTTTCTTGTGCTACACTGATACTGGTGGTGATGAGCCACTTCATGTCTTTGTCTTGTGCCATCACATCTCTTATCCTTATTTTGGCGTTATGAATGGGAATTGAGAATTATGAAGTGATCATGCGTCAACGCTTTACAAAAAATTATTTTAAAAAGTTTTGGTCCTTTCTTTTATTGTCTCTTCTTTAGCGTTATTTTATTGTTGCGCTTCAGTGTTGTTCCGTCACCATAAAAGGTCTATCTTATTTATAGATTAAAGTCTAAGTCATATGATTCAGAAGTGAATATGGGAGTCGTACGGATACGCACAGTATTGATACGCGCAGCTTGATATACATGAAGAAGGACAAAGAAGCTTATTTCAAAACTTTTCTTAGTATTTTACTGACCTTACTAAGAAAAGACAAAGGTCTGATAACCTATAAAAAGAGCTAAGAGTAACAGACTTATTTTGTGTTTAACTTGGCTGAAAGCGGTGTTAGAATAAATTAATTCATGATTCTCTGATAGATATCGTAGATCAGCTAAATGATAATATCTATATGAGATAACTTTATAAGGCTTATTGAGGCAATTAATATGTGTAGAGAATTGAAGAACCTTTGGATACCTCACAATCATGGTTCATCTACAAGATTGACTAATAAAAAACAAACTAGGTCACAACTGTGAAAGCTTGAAAGGGCAATATTGTTTTCTTGCTCTTCTGTCATATGATTTGATTATTGACCCGATCCTACGATTATTGATTTGATTATTCAACATGTCCAAGAAGTGCAACTATCATTTTTCATTTACATAAATGCGCTTAGAGTTTTTGGCAAATTTTAATAACCTTTTGAATTAGGTCATGTCGATGGGAAATGACTATGAGGCATGATAATAATTAACTTCAGTAATACAATTTTAAATGAATAATCGATAATAATGTGATATTTAATCTCCACGTTTTCAAAGTTAGAAATCTAAAAAAACCATTTATACGTAATAGTATAATGG
>CAJHQP010012324.1:0-12430 GCA_905132765.1 Moricandia arvensis
GGGCTAAGTGATGCGTTAGCAGCCATCGCAGCCACCCTGCACAGTGTGACTCCTCACAGGCTATCACAGCCAAGTCGGAACCCCTCACACCGGCACGCACCCACTGCAGTGGTAATCAACTCCAACCGCTCATCGATCGATGCTCACCATCACAGATATTGCATCGATCGATCGGTTGTTGGTGAGGAGCGGGTATCGAACCCCCCACCCTTTATCAGCAACCTTTCAAGGAAGCTGACAACCAGTTGAGCTGCAGCTCAACTGGTTGTCAGCTTCCCTAAAGGGTTGCTGATAAAGGGTGGGGGGTTCGATACCCGCTCCTCACCAACAACCGATCGATCGATGCAATATCTGTGATGGTGAGCATCGATCGATGAGCGGTTGGAGTTGATTACCACTGCAGTGGGTGCGGGCCGGTGTGAGGGGTTCCGACTTGGCTGAGATGGCCTGTGAGGAGTCACACTGTGCAGGGTGGTGTGTAATATCCACTAACGCATCATAAAAGTTAACTTTATGATGCGTTAGTGGATATTACACACCACCCTGCACAGTGTGACTCCTCACTGTGCAGCTCAACTGGTTGTCAGCTTCCTTGAAAGGTTGCTGATAAAGGGTGGGGGGTTCGATACCCGCTCCTCACCAACAACCGATCGATCGATGCAATATCTGTGATGGTGAGCATCGATCGATGAGCGGTTGGAGTTGGCTACCACTACAGTGGGTGCGAGACCACAACAGTCTTTAAGAGTAACCGGAACCCTTGCTCCCAACCACAGTCTTCACAAGCCGAGACCACAACAGGTAGTTTCCACCACCTTTAAGAGTAACCGGAACCGCTAACATCACCTTGCTTCCTTCCATCTTCTAAACAAACCACAAGAACCCAGAAAGCTTGAACCTTTGAACTCGAAAAGAAGCTGAAGATAGAAGATCTAAACACCAGGATGTAACGAACCTAGCTCTGATACCATGAGATTTTGAGAGAATAAGAGTAGACTAACCGAGAGTAAGAGAGAAAGAGTGATAGATTGAGAGATTAGAAGAGAGTGTGCTCGATGTTCATGATGAACTCGAGAGAGAGAGAAGAGAGAACCACAAAAGAAAGAAATGATTTGCTTGATTGATTATTCAAAGAGGAGATACAAATATATAGGCTGAGATTTAGGTTTACAACGGATACAAAAGGAAAGGTTATGAAGGGGGAGACGTGGCAGGTCAAGGGAAGAGGAGCGCCTGGTTTGAACTTGTGGATGAGGGTGCGAGATGCTTTTGGCATCTTGACCAGATGCCTTCTCCTTTCCAGCCTTGGACAGGCTGTCTTGGTCAAGCTTGACCCCTTATCCGCGAGCCACTTCTTTACCGGGTTACCAACAAGTTAACCTTCTTCCTTTTCACCCACCAAGGTTATCTTCTTCCTTCTGCATTGTGACCTAAGTCTCGGCCATGGATGTACGGACCATGAGTTGTACGGATCCGTACAACTTGACCCAAAATTTGCACAAGAACAAAATGTGATCTGGTCGAGTTTAAAGTAATTTGGGTCAAGTGGTCCGTACGGTCGGCCGTACAGTCCGTACGGTCCGTACCGTCCGTACACTTTTCCCAAATTTGCACAACCTTGCCTTTGATCCCAAAATCCATCCTAAACCCTTTAAACCTCCTCTCTTTATTACCTCAGATCAACAGACTTGAGTGAGCTACCTGATGATCTAAGTTCAAGACCTGGTTCCTCCTCACCATTGCACCAGGAATAGAAGATGGAGCCATCCGGGTTTAGACATTGGCGAATCTAGACAAGAGAGTGGTCAGAGCACTCTTGGCTGTGTGAAGAAGAAGGTGACTCTACAATGCGGCTTCTGAAGTGAGGTGGTTGAAGAGTTAGCTGAGGTATCTTCCAGCATTCCATTCAAGGTGGCGAGATCAGAAAGGAGTGGGCAGTGGTGTGTTGATCAAGATCATGAAGCAATCCTTCCAAGCTTGATTTGTTCCACATGGTCAAGCTTGAGGGGGAGTATTGAGAAGCTTCAATGATCTGTGAAGATGGAGTCCTTGGTGGTTATTCAAGAAGAAGAAGCAACCAAGGCAAAGAAAGAAGTTGGTACTCTATGGAGTTTGTATCTTGGTAATCCAAGCACTTAACCCAACAAGAAGTTGGGTGAAAGGGGGAGAGACCAAGATCAGTATGAGATGAGCTCAAGAAGAGTTAGTGGTGTGCAATGAGAGTCGGTCCAGACTTGCACCACAGAGAGGGCCATGATCCAGAGTTCTTTGTGTCCACCACACTGGTTGAGACACAAAGAACTCACTGGCCAATCCCTAGGCCTTGGAGATCTTACTCTTTTCCTTATCAAGGTTTTATCACAAAAGGGTTTTCTTTGATAAGGTTGGAACCCATGAAGACATCCCTCATTAAAACCTTTGTGTGCAAAACCCAGTGGGATAAAAACATACAAAGGAAAGAGTAGATGCTTCATGGCTAAGGGGATCATGATCTGGCCAAGTCTATGAGTCCTAACCTTGGACAAATGGACTCACAGACTTTGGTACTTGCTCCTTTTGTGAAGATATCAGCTAGTTGATCCTCACTTCTTGTGTAGCATGGTAGGATGATCTGTTGCTCCACTGCTTGTCTCACTTTGTGACAATCCACCTCAATGTGCTTTGTCCTCTCATGAAACACTGAGTTTGATGCTATGTGAATAGCTGCTTGATTATCACAGTGCATTGTGATTGGTGTTGTAGTCTCTATACCCGTCTTTAAGCAGGTTTCTGATCCAAATGAGTTCACTAGTAAGTTTCCTCATTGCTCTATACTCTGCCTCAGCACTTGAACATGAAACTATCTTCTGCTTCTTGCTCTTCCAGGTAACCAGATTCCCTCCGATGAAGGTGAAATATCCTGTTGTAGACTTCCTGTCTACTCTATCAGCAGCCCAGTCTGCATCACAATAGCCAACCACTTCTGTGTTGCCATTACAGCCCATCCATACTCCTTGTCCAGGAGCTCCACTGAGGTATTTGAGTATCCTTTCCACCATTTTCCAGTGATGAACCTTTGGCACTTGCATATGCTGGCTCACCTGGTTCACAGCAAAACAAATATCAGGTCTAGTTATGGTTAGATAGATGAGCTTACCCACTAGTCTTCTGTACTGCTTTGGATCATCAAATGAGGTGTCTTTATACTCCCCCTCACGCAAGATTTTGTAGCCATCCTCCAGTGGAGTCTTTGCTGGTTTTTCTCCAAGCATACCTGCTTCATTCAAGAGATCAAGTGTGTACTTTCTTTGGGATAAGAAGAGCCCCTCTTTAGCTCGGCATACTTCTATTCCAAGAAAGTACTTTAGCTCACCCAAATCCTTAATATCAAATACAGATTTCAAGTAAGCTTTAGTGGTTTGTATACCTTCTTTGTCACTCCCTGTGATGATGATATCATCAACATACACAAGGATGACTACTATACCTTGTTGACTGGTGAGAGTGAATAGGGTATGATCTGCCTCCGATCTACTAAACCCTTTTCCATTAAGAGTGGTGCTCAGCTTGTGGTACCAAGCTCTAGGTGATTGCTTAAGTCCATAGATAGCCTTCTTGAGTCTCAACACATTTCCTGGTTTGACCATGTCTTCTAAACCAGGAGGAGGGCGCATGTAGACTTCATCTTCTAGTTCTCCTTGAAGAAAGGCATTCTTCACATCCATTTGCCACAAATCCCACTCCAAGTTGGTTGCAAGTGAGAGAATGATCCTGATGGTGTGAAGCTTTGCTACTGGTGCAAAAGTATCCAAGTAATCTTATCCATAAGTTTGGGTGAATCCTCTTGCTACCAGCCTTGTTTTCTTTCTTTCTGGTTTCCCATTAGCTAGATACTTGATGGTGTAGAGTAGACGGCTAGCTACAGCTTTCTTGCCTCTTGGGAGCTCAGTTTCAAACCAAGTATCATTCTTGATCATGGCGTTGATCTCATCCTCCACTGATGCTCTCCACTCATCATCTGCCATTGCTTCTTCATACGTCCTTGGGATGTATTCTTGATCTACATTACTTATGAAGACTTGGTGCTCTTCTGGATATTGGGCCAAGGAACAAACTGCCTGAGTGGGATGAGCTACTGCATTGGCATTAAAGTACACCCGTTTGTTCTTCCAGGTTTCTGGATCATGTCTAATCCTAGTGCTTCTTCTTAGTTGTTGCACTTGCTCTTCTTCTGGTTGTGTTTGGACTTCCTCTGGATCCTGTTGATCATGGCTTTCAGAACCTTCAGGTTGCATTGTTTCTTCTGGTTCTGGTTGGTGGTTCCCCCCTTCATGATCGACATGGATACCATCTTCAACCGGATCAGCCGCTTGATTAGGTTGTTCTCTTGGCTTTTCCCTTGCCAAAGGCTGGTTAATCCCAAGACTTTCCAGGATGATTCTCAGGTTAGTTGCTCTGTCTGATGGGGTGTGTGTAAGATCCTCCAGATTTTCCCAGCTCTTCTCACCATAATACCCCTTTGACTCAACAAATTTGACATCCCTTGAGACCATTACCCTTCTAGTTTCTGGTACATAGCACTTGTACCCTTTCTGGTTAGCTGAGTACCCAATGAATATTGCTTTGACACTCTTGGCATCAAGCTTATTTCTTTGCTCTCCTGGAATCAAAACAAAACAGAGGCACCCAAACACACGCAAATGATCAAGAGAGGGTTTGTTTTTATTCAATACCTCAAATGGAGAGACATCATGGAGGACCTTGTAGGGGTTCTGTTTATTAGATAGCATGTTGAGACCAGAGCATCACCCCAAAAACGTTTTGGAACATTTGTGTGAAACATCATGCTTCTGGCAACCTCCATAAGATGTCGATTCTTCCTCTCTGCCACTCCATTTTGTTGTGGTGTGTATGGGCAGCTGGTTTGATGAATGATTCCATGTTTGGCTAGATGGTTTTTGAATGCATGGCTTGTGTATTCACCACCATTGTCTGACCTAAAAATTTTAATCTTGGCATTGAAATGATTAGTGACATAGCTCTGAAAGTTTATAAAGGCTTCTAAAACTCTATCTTTAGATTGAATTAAGGTTAGCCAAGTGTACTTTGATTTCTCATCTATAAAGGTGACAAAGTATTTATGGTTTTCTCTAGAACCACATGGAGCAGTCCAGACATCTGAGTGCACAAGATCAAAGCAGTGTTCATAAATAGTGGTTGATTTAGTAAAAACGGTTTTGCAATGTTTGCCAAGGATACAAGCTTCACAGCTATCATTCCTAAAAGACAGATTAGGGAACATCAATCCTAAGGCCCGAGAATGAGGATGGCCTAATCTAGCATGCCATAAAACATTAGAATCTAAAACAGAAGCAGAACTAAGAGCATAAGGTAAATCTGATTTAAGTTTGGTGTCTTCAAGCAAATAGAGGTCTCCTTTGCTTACACCATTTCCAATCATCTTACTTGTCTCAATATCCTGAAAATGAACTTCATTAGGGCTAAAAATCACATGACAATTAAGATCAGAATTCGTTTTCTTAACTGAGAGCAAGTTAGAAGCAAAAGTAGGCATATATAAGGCTTTAGATTCTCTACCAAACAAGTTCAAGTTCCCTATGCCCTCAATGGGTACCTTATCACCATTTGCAATCATCACATTTCAAAGAGTAGGTTTAACATTACTAATCAGTTTAGCATCTTTGATCATATGGTGAGATGCCCCTGAATCTATGATCAATGGCCTAGTAGGTTGAGATATGTTCTGAATTGTATTTAAAGCATTATGATCATTACTACTGATGTTACCAGAGTTGGCATTGAGGGATTTTATGAGAGCCTCAATGTATGACTTGCGGATTAGGGAGTCCTCCTAGTTAAGTTGAGTAGATGTTCCAGCAATGTGAGCAGTGGAGCTCATGGCCCTCCCTCCATTCTGGTTGAATCTTGATGGAGGACGGAGGTGAGGGTGAAGAATCCAGCACTGGTTCTTCATGTGGCCGACCTTCCTACAATGATCACAAGTCACTGACTTCTTCCTATCTTCTGGTTTGAAGAAGGCCTTGTTTGTCGTTACTATCTCAGCCTTGTTGGCTAAGTTGAGTTCTCCTTTTCCTCCAAACAGACCAACTGAGCCTTGTTCCTTCTGGATTTGAGAGCACACCTCTTCAAGACTTGGTAGCTTATCAGCCCTCAGAATATGCTTAATGAGGTCGTTGTAAGCTGGGTTGAGAGTGAGGAGAAGCCCAAATACCTTGTCTTGCTCACGTCTTTCATTCAGGATAGTGGGATCAGTAGTGCTTGGCCTAAACATCTCCAGTTCTGCCCAGAGAGCTCTGAACTTACCAAAGTGTTGGTTAAAGTCCATATCTCCCTGGTTCAAGCAGTTGATGGCCTTCTTTACTTCAAAGACCCTACTGAGGTTGGATATGTTTCCATATACCTTCTGTAGGGTATCCCACAACTCCTTTGCGGTTTCACAGTATGAGTAGGCCTCCATTATGGGACCATCATGATGTGATCATGGAAAGCACCAAGGACTGTGATGTGATCATGGACCAGCTCAACAAGGAAGATGATGTATCCAGGAATGCACCCATGGACAAACCAGCTGATGAAGATGCCTTAGCCATTCCAGAAGGTCCCATGACTCGTTCTACAATCAAGAAACTAAATCGAGCCATTGGAGGATTACTTAGACTCGTATGGAAACAAGAAGAAGGTCTTGGACAAAGCTTGATGATCCGAGATACCTTGATCACCTTTCAAGCTATCTCCTCATTTAGCTGAATTAGTACTTAGGCAAAGTACTTGTGTGTGCTCTTTTCCTTGCTCTCGGTTTTGTCCCAAAGAGGTTTTACGGAGGAAGGTTTTTAACGAGGCCACAAGCTGCTTTACACATCTCCTAGGTGCTAATCTCGGTCCAAGCCTAAAAGAAGACTCTATCTATTTATCTTATGTTTTTGTTTTTATTCTATAGTTTTTATGTCATGTTATTTTCAAAACCTAAGGAGCATGTTCCTTGGTTTCCCTATTTAAACCCTTGTTACCCTCATTCTAAAATAGGCAGTCTTTTTATCGAAAACCCTTTTCTCTCTTCTCTCTTGTCTTTGGACGAATTGAAGGTTGCTGGTGTGTAATATCCGGCTTTGGTTCTCTGATTTAGTGTGTAATATCTGGATCAGAAAGCCTTGGAGTATCAAGAGTCGAGCCATCCCTCTTGTGTCCCGCAACAAACCACATGCCTTGAGAAACTTGAGTCTTTTTTGATTCGTTTCTGCAAGGATTATCCCATCTGTTCCAGGGCATCATCCTAGGAGCTCACCAAGTGGTATCAGAGCAACTCTGGAAGGGAAGTATTCGATTTCTCACTGATTTTCGTTTTTGTCTTTTCATATTCTGTTGTGTTTTGATCAGATCTGTGTTTCTGTTGTTGAAATCTATTAACTTTGAGTGTTTTGATCACGAATCTGCTGTTTTCTTTTCATATTCACTTCGATTTCGTGTTGATCTGTGTTCTGTGTCGAAATCTGATAGAAATAGGGTTCCTTAATCTTGTTTCCGATAAAAACTTTTCGGATTCTTGTTGCAGAAGTTATCGATTGCTTGTTCTGAAACCGTTTAGGGTTTGCAGAAATCAATCTGTTTCTGTATTGTTAAGCTGATCTATTCTGTTCTGATTTGTTCTGATTTGTTCTTGACATATCTTGAGTTCGAAATTGATCAGAGAAGTTTGAGGTTTGAATTTGTTTTGAATCTGTTTCTGATTTGTGTTAAAAGGAATCGATTTGTTTCAAGTGTAGTGAATCTGTTATTTTCTGTTCTGATTGAATCTAAGCTTGAAACTGAACCTAATTTCGTGATCTCTCTCTGTTCTCATAAGTCTAATATTTTTAAATCTGTTCTGTATTGCTCAAGTTTGATTTGTACTTGTCTTTGGTTGATCTCGAAATTGATCTGAGAAGTAGGTTTGATTTCATTTTTTGAATCTATTTCTGTTTTGCAAGTTAATTGTTTGTTTTCTGTAAGAACTAGTTACTGGTTTCTGTTTTTTTTGTGTCTCAGGTAATGACGAAGGAGCTCATGAAAGAACTCAGCAAGAATGATAAATTTTTGCTTGAAGCATTCACGGCTAACATGGATAAAGTCTTCAAAGATCAACTGACAAAATTCAGACTTGACATACATCAGCAAAAGAAAAGCAGATCATCCAGAGATGAGTTCAAGCAAAGAGGGAATGATCAGTTGGAAAGAAACCAGAAGCATGCTGCTGTTAAGAAAGAAACTCCACAACAAAGAAGGTTTGTACAAGACAAGTGTAGTACAGATCGAAACCAACCATATGAGACAAAGCTTTATCTTTCAAACTCGGTTCAGAAACAGCCTGACAGCAAGAGATCACGTCCATCTAATACTTTTGGTTCATCTATCAAGAAACCAATCTGTTATAGCAAGGAGAAGACAATCTCTAATCCATTTAGAGAAGATAAACAATTCTGTTTATTCAGTGAAAAGGATAGGGAGGCATTGTTACAAGTAATGATGGATGTGGAGAAGCAATTCAAAAGGTCCAACACAACACATCCAGCCATAGAAGCAGAGAATCAAGAGTCTTTCACTTCTGTCTCAGAACTCCACTCAGCAGGACCAGAATCAGCAGCACAAGCTCAAGAAGACCAAGCCGAGATTCCAACAACCACCATTCAGAAGGATGATCAGCCAGTAAAGGACGACCAGGTTATTTTCAAACAGGATGTGATAGAAGAGGAGGCACACAAGAAACCACAATCAGGGAGTGGATTGGTGCAAATGAATGTCTTTGACTCATGTGATTTCCAAAAGACATTCTTAGGTACTTTTCTGATCAGTCCTTTTGCTTGGAACAAGATCAGAGCTATGGAGCTCTCAAGACACGAAATGGGCTTGAAGCATGTTGTAGTTGAGCCTGGAGGAGAGTTGAGGAGTCAGAGGAACAATATCAAATTTATTGAGAAGAATTCATCTGCACCAACATTTGATTTTGTTGATTTCTCATCCTTTGAAGATAAGATGTTGCACGTCTCAGATCAGCAAGGTTTTCACTATGAAACAAAATGGAGAATGAAGTCAAGTCAGTCATGGATCCAACATACCAGACCACGCAGCAAATGGCCACCTGATCATCAAGATATTGCTAGTTTTGGAAAACATGTCGGTTTGGATCTTTCCCAAGAGAAACTTATATCTGATTGTGCTGGAAGCTTACAGACCTACTCGTGGAGAACTGGAGCATATGTCCACAAGACTATCATCCTTAGAGAGTGTTTTGTTCGTGCTAGAACCAGCTGGGGTCATAAGGAGTTGGAAGCTGATCAAAAGGACTTGCACCTTGACCATGTCAAGATATGGAAGCCACCAGGCATGCATCCGCTTCAATACCATTGCAGAGATTATCAAACCATGATTGGAAATGAAGAAGTCAATGGAGAAGTTAGTGAAGTGATCACTGGATCAGGAGAAGAACTCATGTTTTCTTCTCAATTCAAGGAGAAACCACCAGATCAACTTAGTCCACAGCAATCTCCAAAGAAACCAACCCGAGGTAACTATCTCAACTCAAAGAAGAACATGAAACCTGATTTGCTTGCTGTTGTTACAGGACAAACTGTTATGAGGTGTACACTGTCCAAAAAGAAGGATATAAGCTATGAATCAACCTGTCCCACATTCTTAGTCCTTCCTACATCCACAAAGAATCAGTTTGAGGCTAAAACCAATTTAGAGTTGCAAGTTACTGATTCTACAACTCAGGTACACCTACACTTACTGTATTCTGAATTATCTGAGTTTAGAACATCTCAATCCTATAAATGGCGACCAGGTGAGCATGCTAAGGTAAGTGATCATGCTTTCAAAAGTTCTTTTATCGATTACACAAATATGATGCACTTGTTTTTGTCAAAAGAGCCATGTGCAGATTATGATGAAGCATTGAAGCATACAAGGAGAAAGAACAAGCATGTGGAAGACAAGTGGTTCAAGCCACCTGATTTGGATCAGGATAAGCATCAAGACGTCACTGGCTTCATCCTCATCAAAGAAGCACCACCAGATGCAGCACACAAGCCAAAACTGAGCAAAAACCAATTTGGGATACGATTATTACTCTTTGATAAATTTTCATGTCCTAACTTGCTTTGTTTCCATGTATCCGGTTTGAGTAATGAATCAGGAACTAAATGGATCAATGCCTTCTACATATCCAAACCAGTCAGCAACAATGCCTATCAAAGAGGCTTGCAAGGTAAGAGTAATCTGATTTTAAACTTTGATGTTACTGACTTTGTCCCCTCTATTGCAGGTAAAACAGATTTGAGGACAAATCTTTTTGAAGAGGGAGGGGATGATGTGATCATGGAAAGCACCAAGGACTGTGATGTGATCATGGACCAGCTCAACAAGGAAGATGATGTATCCAGGAATGCACCCATGGACAAACCAGCTGATGAAGATGCCTTAGCCATTCCAGAAGGTCCCATGACTCGTTCTACAATCAAGAAACTAAATTGAGCCATTGGAGGATTACTTAGACTCGTATGGAAACAAGAAGAAGGTCTTGGACAAAGCCTGATGATCCGAGATACCTTGATCACCTTTCAAGCTATCTCCTCATATAGCTGAATTAGTACTTAGGCAAAGTACTTGTGTGTGCTCTTTTCCTTGCTCTCGGTTTTGTCCCAAAGAGGTTTTACGGAGGAAGGTTTTTAACGAGGCCACAAGCTGCTTTACACATCTCCTAGGTGCTAATCTCGGTCCAAGCCTAAAAGAAGACTCTATCTATTTATCTTATGTTTTGCTTTTATTCTATAGTTTTTATGTCATGTTATTTTCAAAACCTAAGGAGCATGTTCCTTGGTTTCCCTATTTAAACCCTTGTTACCCTCATTCTAAAATAGGCAGTCTTTTTATCGAAAACCCTTTTCTCTCTTCTCTCTTGTCTTTGGACGAATTGAAGGTTGCTGGTGTGTAATATCCGGCTTTGGTTCTCTGATTTAGTGTGTAATATCTGGATCAGAAAGCCTTGGAGTATCAAGAGTCGAGCCATCCCTCTTGTGTCCCGCAACAAACCACATGCCTTGAGAAACTTGAGTCTTTTTGATTCGTTTCTGCAAGGATTATCCCATCTGTTCCAGAGCATCATCCTAGGAGCTCACCACATCAAGTGAGCTTTGGATGATATTCAGCACCATAAAGTCCTCTTGACTCCATTTGCCTTCATCTGCCACCACAATCTCCTTGCCATCTTCTCCTTGGATGGTTTGCTCTGGCGCCTCCCCTGAAGTGATATGCGTCCATAAGCCTCTTCCACCAAGGCATTCTTGATCAATCTTGACCAGAAAAGGTAGTTAACCCCCTTTAGAGTGACTGGAATCACCACTGCCTTGTTTTGCTCCATTTCGAAAAGCTATGGACCAGTGGGTAAAAGGATGAACCAAGAATTTTTAGAGAAGTAAAGATGAGTTTCTGAATACTGGAGCAACCAGAGAGTACAACAGAACAAGTTTACTCTGTTTGTATTGTGAACGGAAGATGAGAAAATATGAAGAACAGATGAGGAACTAGCAAAAACAGATCTATTATCCACTAGATAAAAGAATGTTCTTCAAGAAACTCAAGAACTGATCGGATGAAAAGAAAGAGGGAAGAGATTAGAGTAGATTTGCGGATGAAAAATTAGGTTTAGGAGCCAAATGGCTCTGATACCATGTAAGTTTTGTTATGAACAGAATGAAGAACACGAGAAAAAGAAGAGTTTGATTCGAGAACAAGAGGAGAGAGAGAGAGAAGAGTGTTTACTCGAGAGAATAGAGAAGGAGTTTATTTCCTTAAACTGAATAATGGTCTGGAGAGCTACATAAATAGACATGGGGAGACAGAAGAGAAAATAATAAACAATTATCCACTTGCTTCTGCTTCCCAACTGTCATCAACCAGTTTGAATTCGAAATTTGAATTTGAACACTGTGATGTAGTCGAGGCATGTAGTCGAGGCATGTAGTCGACTATATAATGTAATTGAGGCATGTAGTCGAGGCATGTAGTCGACTATATCACTAGACTATGTAACCTGTGATGTAGTTGAGGCATGTAGTTGACTATATCACAGGACTATATAACCAGATGTCCTTCTCTTCTCTTGATGTCTCCATCTTTTATTCATGTCTTCATGTCAATATCAAGTTCTTCAAGGTTGTGGATCGATTGGTCGCACAAGAGGGATGAGAGGACTCTTGATACTCCAACATGAATAACTCGGATATGACACACCAAGTAAACACCCTTAGGTCTCTGGATATTACACACCAGAACTCGACAACTTCTAGAGAGAGAGAGAGCCGTCAAGAGAGAAAAGAAACTCGTTGATTGATTATTGCTTGAGTACAATAGGGTTTAGGGAACCCTTTAAATAAAA
>CAJHQP010012325.1:0-12430 GCA_905132765.1 Moricandia arvensis
TGGAGCATCGATCGATACCCCTTGGGTACCGTCGATCGATGGCGACCATAACATAGAGGTACAAGTTCTTAAATTCTAACAACTAACTAATTCCATTCAAATTTATTTCATCCCACCAATCTCAGACTGTTTTAACACTGAGACAATGTTATTTATGTTGGGGGAGGTAGTTACTGACACCATACTTTATTTTTGATGTTTTATTTCTTACTAACGATTTTCAAAAAGTTCTTATTGAGTCAAAAACGGGACTATGATCAAGATTTAATATTGACTAACGAAACTTTAGCACCATTCTTATAATTGCAGAGATTACTAGAGATACCAAAGTGGATCATTATGCACTATATCACACTTGCTTAGAAAGTTTGAAGGAACCGAAGCTGATTTCCAACACTAATCCTGACATTATTTGCTTGCTTTGGGTCTTGGAATACACTAGATCATATTCTTTCTGCAAGTCTGGAAGGTCAAGCATGTGTTCTTCTGATTCCCCTCTCTCTCCCCTTCAGATAAAAAAGGAGTCGATCAGGATTTAGTGGCTACAACCATTAAAGCTTGATTCATATGATTCTAGAAAGAGATAAAGGTCAAAAAGAAGTGAACAGGATCAGGTGGCAAAAATCATTAGGGCTTGATTCATGGAAGCATATCCCAAATATCTCAATCAATTAAAAAAATAAAATGATAACCTCAAAAGAAGGGAGACATTGACCGAGAGAAGTGAGAAGAGAGAGAGAGGAAAGGGATCAGAGACGACTACATATGTACTCAGATACTTGCAGAGGTAAGAGTCCATGTGTCTTTTGATCAATTCTCCCAGGGGACAGCCTGCACTTTATTTTATGGAAAGAAATGAAATCAGTAGAGGGGTGAGTCACGCTATTATTTGCTAAGTTGTTGGTAGAATTGATTTGGTTGCTATACTAAGATAAGGTATATAAGTTTCTCTGTGATTGAATTGATTGGATGTGGTTGCAACAAAGTAGGATTACAGTTATCTTAGACATTATGTGAGTCCTCGCTTTTCAAACCTATTTCACAGGCTGCCTTATTGCTTGAGGACAAACAAAGGTTAAGTCTGGGGGAGCTGATATATCCTATTATTTACCAGTTCTAGGCCATGTTATAGACCCTTTTTGGAGTCTAAAATTTGTGTCTAGGCTATGTTTTAGAGTATTTTCAGGTTCAGGTACGTTTTGGAGAACTTTGGTGATTATGGAGCTTTTTGACGTGTAGAACTGCACACACACGTCAGATTTTTTGCTATATATGGAGAACTTCCCACGATGAGATTGATCTGAGGTTTGGACACAAGATAGAGTTTGAGTTAGATTTCTAATGCCCACTTGTTTGAGGTCCATCTGACGGTTAGATCTAAAGTTATGTCTGTTTACTGAAGAGTGGTATGTCTGCATTGTGAGAGGAAGCTGTCGAGAAGATGAAGGACTGTCGATCGACGGCACAGCCTTAGTGTCGTTTGATGTAATTCCAGAAGACAGGCCCGACTTGTTTCGAGACCAACTGAAGCCCAGAAGCCTCCACAAAGTACCAAAATACCCCTGGCCGTGTTTTTGACCTATTTTATGTTCTGTTAAGCCATTGTTGACGTCTACGTTTTTTACTTGTAAGAAGAGAAGAGCTTAGATTGCAGAGAGAGATCTGAACACCTTTACAGAGAAGAACTTGAACTCTCTTATCTCTTATCTTATTATTTTATGCAATTCATTCAGTTATTTGTTATGTTTCTCATAATCATGTCTGAGTAATTTGCTTTTAGATTTAGGGTTCTTCAAAGGTGTCTATGAATTGTTAATCACATAGAATTGTCAGGGTAATCATCTAGTTCTTTGTTTAAGTTTTCTTAATGGTGAGTTTAATTTGATCACTTCAACCCTAGATTATAGGAATTGTTAGTGCAAGCGAGAGCATGGCTATAACCTTGAAACTTATCTTAAACAGTCTAAAATCCTAGTAGCAAACGAGAGTTGAATTAGGAGTTTAGATAACATATCAAACATAAAAGTCGTATCTGTTTAGAAGTGTCATCGATCGACACCACATAGTGGCCATCGATCGATACTCAGTTGAGATTCACGAGAGTGATCTCCTAAACCCTAGAGTTTGAGTTCGAGGACGGTTTTTAATAAAACCCTTAGCAATCTATTAATCTACATAATTTAGCTTATCTGAGAATTTCCCCTAAGTTTATTCTTTCCCATAAGTCTCTACAAACAAATCAATCAATCCTTGAATCACTGCTTACTAAATCGTTGTTACTGTCTAGCTTTAATTTGAAAACAAATAGTTTATTGTGTAATCCTAAAGTCTTTGTGGATTTGATCTCTAAGTACTACATTGAACCTCTTACTTGAGAGAGTAAAGTGGGATATAAGGTTAATTTGAAAGTGAAATAAAAACAACCCATATCAATCTATAAGCTTCTAACAAGATCTTATGATATTTTAAAGACAGTATTGGTCAAGGTTTGTTCTTCTCTACTGATACAGACCTTTCTCCTAAGGGTTACACGGATGCTGACTGGGCTGTTGATCCGGAAACTCGAAGATCAGTATCAGCTTACTCTATGTTTCTTGGTAATTCATTGATCTCCTTTCGAACCAAGAAGCAAGATACAACTTCTCTGAGCTCAGCTGAATCGGAATACATGGCAATGTGCTTTGTTACCAAGGAGTTGATTTGGATCAATAAAATTTTGAAAGCTCTACGGGTTCCTCCAGTTCTTGCCATTACTTTGTATTGTAACAGTACTACAGCTATTCACATAGCCAAGAATCCAGTGTTTCATAAGTGAACTAAACACTTTGGAACTTGACTGCCACAAGTTAAGTGTATCATCTCTGGCTTTCTCAAGACCATGCATGTACGGAGTAAACAACAGTTGGCTGATGCTCTGGCTAAACCGCTTTATCCCACTCAGTTTCATTTTCTTATATACAAGATGGAGCTCAAGAATATCTATGAGTTTCCATTTTGAGGGAGTGTTTTAGATATATCGGTTTAGTTAGTTGCATTAGTTAATTATTCATGGTTCATTACATTGAACATACTTATATAAACCATATTGTACATTCATTTTACAATCAATGAAGATGAAAACATTTATTTAGATTCATCTAGAACCCTCTCTTCTTTTCTTTCCACCAACATTTTCTTTCAACTACATTTATAAACTACACTACAAGAAAACAGGCTCATACCGAGGGCCAAAATCGCCGGTATGTCGTCGGAATAACCGTATTCCGACGACATACCGAGGAAATATGTCCTCGGAAAAAACTCCTCGGAATTTCATTTTTCCTCGGAATTCCCTCGGAATTTTCTAACGGAATCCGAGGAAACATAATTCCGAGGAAACTGTGAGGAACACAGTTCGTCGGAAAATTCCGAGGAAGTGCTCCCTCGGAAAATTCCGAGGAAGCCTGCCCTCGGAAAATTTCAAGGAAGCCTTCCCTCGGAAATACTGAGGGAGCCGTTCCTCAGAATTTTCCGAGGGCAGGCTTCCTCGGTATATTCCGACGACTATGATCGTCGGAATATTCCGAGGAAGCCTGCCCTCGGAATATCCAAAAAAATTATTTTTTTAAAAAATAATTAAATTTTTGAAATTTAAATTCAAAAATATAAAATTAAAATTAAAATTGAAAACATATTATATAAAATTCAAAGTCGTACAAATAAAAATAAAACATTCCGAGTTTTTGGAAAAAAAAAAAACTACGGATTTTGGGCATTCGGGTCTGGCATGCTCGGGAACACCTCGTTCGGGTGCAACTTCCTCATCATCTCCATCATTTGCTCGTTCAGCTTCCTATGTGCCTCAAAGTCCGCCTGTTGAGTCGCCATCTGGGACACCAACCCATAAGTACTTCTGGATCAACAAATGGCGGTGGTGCAGCAGAAGACGGAACAGACCAGGACAGACGACCAAACCGAACAAACGTCCCTTCTTCTTTGGAACTGACTGAAATAGAAAATTGCCAAATTTAAATAATAGAAAAGATGAATTGAACTTTAAAAAAAGAACTTACCGATTCAACGATTTCATTGATCCGAACCCGAGGCAAGTAGGTCGAACCCGTCGAATCGTCATCCTCGGTTTGAAGCTGAGACACTTCGTCTTCCAGCTGAGTGTCGATCAGAGTGACCACATCCCTCACAACACCATCATCAATCTGGCCGGTCTTCTTGTTGATATACGCCCTCTTCATTAGGGCGAGATCATCAACCAGGAGATGTATGGTAGGAGTTGTGGGGCGATACGGAACCCTGAATGGAGTGGCTCCCCGTACCACCACAACTACGACGCTGTCGAAGCCGGCTCTGATCATCATAAGACCTGTATATATATATATATATTTTAAAAAAAAAATCACAAATAATAGTTTTTAATCACAAAAGATGTTTTATAGATATTAAAAATGTTTAATAAATATATAAATGATTTTATAATACAAAAAATAGATTTTATATACAAAAAACGTTTTCATAACCACAAAATAAATAAAAACAAAAAAAATTCCAAAACGTTTTCATAATCACAATACTCACCAAAAAATAGTTTAATAATTACAAAAATAGTTTTAATATATAAAAACAGTTTAATAATTACAAAATAGTTTTAATATATAAAAATTATAAATTTAAAAATTACAATTTTAAAAATTATTATTATACATGATTTATATATATATGTATAAAAATTATAAATCGTTTATAAATATAGAAAAAGGTTTATAAATATTTTTAAATTTTTTTAAAAACGTTTATTATACATAGTTTATTACTGGAAACTTGAAAAACGTTTTTAAAAATCAAAAAACGTTTTTAAAAATCAAAAAATGTTTTTAAAAATCAAAAAACGTTTTAAAAATACAAAAACGTTTTGAATTTTAACCAAAACAAAAAATAATTCCAAAAAAAACTAAAACAACAATCAAAACAACAATCCTAACTTAAACTATCCATTCAATCCTAAACTATCCATCAAACAATCTAAAATCCGAAAATCTAATCTCACAAACCCTAAGAAATTGAAAAATACAAGGTTTTCATAGATTTTTACATGATTTTAGAAGTGGAGAAGAGATGTGGGCTTGGGTAGTCAATTCGCCGGTGAGAATTGAGAGAGATCAGAGAGAAATGAGAGAGATGAGAGAATTGAGAGAGATGCGGCGGAGAAGAAGAAGAAGTGTTATGCTATATATTTAATGATTCCGACGGACACGGGGTCATCGGAATTCCGTCGGAATCATTAAATATATAACAATTAGGGTTCGCGAAAATTTGCACGCGGATTGGTTTTCCCGGGTAAGTAAATTCCGACGGAAAGTACCTTCCTCGGAATTTTCTGACGTCGGAATTCCGTCGGAATCATTAAATATATAACAATTAGGGTTCGCGAAAATTTTCACGCGGATTGGTTTTCCCGGGTAAGTAAATTCCGACGGAAAGTACCTTCCTCGGAATTTTCTGAGGAAATTCCGAGAAACTACTGAAAACCATTACCTTCCTCGGAATTTCCTTAGAATGTTTCGAGGAAATTCCGAGGAAACATGGTTTGGGGTTTCAAAACCTCGATTTTTTTTGCCGTATTTCATTTCTTATACCAATGTAATGCATACCATTGAGGATTATTTTTATAGATGATCATAAACCATGAAATAACAAAATTTCAAAAATAATTGTATGTATTCTCTTTAACGTTTATTAAAGTGTATAAGTGTTTCTCTTATGTTGTGTGGTTTTCATTCATGCAATCGTAAAAGTGTTTGTTATCGTCTAAAACACCAAAGTTTGTCTTCATAATCTGGTTAAGACACTTAATGAAGGTTATATACGTGTTATTCAATCCGCAAAACGTTGTTTTCGGTTGAAAACCTCTAGTTCCTCGGAATTTCCTCGGAATTTTCTGAGGAAATTCCGAGGAACTACTGAAAACCATTACCTTCCTCGGAATTTCCTCAGAATATTCCGAGGAAATTCCGAGGAACTAGAGGTTTTAAACCGAAAACTCATACCTTCCTCGGAATGTCCTCGGAATATTCCGAGGTATTTCCGAGGAAAAATACTTTATAATCAAATCCCTAAATCGAGAAGGTGAATTCCTCAGAATTTTTAAAATCCTCGTCGGTTTTTTCGGACGAACATGATTTCCTCAGTATTCCCTCGGAATATACCGAGGAAATGTGTCTTCCTCGGAATTTCCTCGAAAAATTCCGAGGAAATTCCGAGGAAACCACATTTCTTGGTTTCCTCGGTTTTTGGTCAGAAAGTTTTGAGGAACTCATTTTCCCTCGGTATGTCCCTCAGAATAACGATGTTTGCTTGTAGTGCTAGAATCTAAAATTTGCGAAAATCATATTATTTTTGCGTATTAAGAACATATTTTGACCTATCCAGCGTTAGTGTGTATAAGGAGATAAACTTTTTAAGTTTTAACTATAGAGCCCTCAATGGCACAAGTTTTAGTCTGGATGGTAGAAAACTAATTTAATTAGTGTTGGTTTTCTATTCGAGTGCGACTAAGTTATGGGCACCACAATATATGGTAGATGGAATAATAATTTCCGTCCAAAAACTTAAGGTAACAAATTCAACGTATATATTCTTGATTCAATGAAAAAAAAAGATAGAAAATAAAACATACTTGGATTACATATACTTCTTCATAAAAAAAAACATAACAGATTTGGATAATATATACTAGGGGTGGGACGGACCGGATATCCGGGGTTTTTTAGGATATCCGGATCCGGATCCGGATTCGCCGGATCCGTGACTTTAATATCCGGATCCGGATCCGCATCTTCCGGGTATCCGGACTTCGGATATCCACCCAGATATTGTGATACCCGCGGATACCCGGGTTCGGATCCAGATCCGTAAAATAATTAAAAAATAAAAAATATTTTAAAAATATAAAAAATCTAAAAATTAAACATAAATTAAATATTTATAAAAAATTATTACTATATATATGACATATAATATTAGTAAATTTAAATATAATATTAAAAAAATATTTTATGTATAAATACTAATATATCAAATATAATTATTAATAAAATTTAATATATTTTAAAAACACGGATCCGGATCCGGATATCCGGACCTAAAAATTAAGATATCCGGATTTGGATCCGGTTTGGACGGATCCGAAATTTTACTATCCGGATTCGGATCCGGGCACTCCGGATATCCTATTTTCGGAGTGGATCCGGGACGGATCTCGGATCGAATCCGGATCCCGGATAATACGTCCCAGGCCTAATATATACGTCTTCATAAATCTAGACAACAAACGAATCAAAATATCATTCTTATTTGCATAGTTGAATAAATTTGTCGGTAGAAAAATAATTAATTAAGGGGAAATCTTGGACCGGGAAGTAATTGTGGATGACAGGATGAGGAAAATTTAATAGAAACAAGAGGATGATAATTTACAAACCGGCTCGGAGCGGATCTAGGCCGGAACCCCTTAGGCTTACAACTTTTTACTTGCGTCCCACTGAAAATATGATTCTTCGGATTCAATTTGAGTGTATCATCGACTGATAAAGGCCTCATCGACATGCTTGGAATTGCTATCCAGTGGTATTAAACGCCCTCCGGCATATATGAACATAAGGTTTAGAGTGATGATGACAATATGAAATCTTGGGTTAACATTCTGTTTAATTTTTACAGTTCAAAAAAACACATTGTGTTTAATTTTTGATTGTTGAGAGAGTTCGATATATCTATATATATAAGTGCTGGGATATGTGCATGGGTTTTGGGTTAAGGTTCATAAATGGGCTCGTGATCGATGGCTGGAAACAAAAGAGAAGAAAGTAAGTAGGAGATGACAGAGGCAAAAAGGCTGGCACTTCGTCGATTCTTTTTAAATTGGGAAGAAAAAAATATTAATCAATTTTTGATCTTATGTGTGATAGATAGAGAAGAAAAAAAATTGTTTGATGGGGTCAGTAAAATCAGAAGAAGTAAGGAAATCCGTGAGTTTATGAAATTGCAATCAAAGTCAAACATTTGTCTTGCATTTATTAACGTATGACACACACACACACACTTATCTACATTTCGAACTATTCTTTAAACGGCCTGGAGACTCGTGATGAGTTTGTTTTCAAAATATCATGTACATTGTTGCATATTCTTTAAACCTTAACATCGTTAACATTCGTGTTGATGGGATGATTCAAATAAATATAAATAAAATAAAAAGTATGTACATTTCATACCATAACCATAAGATTTTGAATTAGACACTTACAATATTAAATATGAAATTTCTCTAGATTATCATTTTCAAGTTTTTGCAACCAAAATAGCTCTAAAAAATTGATTGAAATAACCATTTTTTTTTTCAATTTTTTTTTTTTTAAATTTAAACTTCATTTCCGAAACTCCACACCGTAACTCTAAACTCTAAATCTAGATTAGTTAGCCCTAGAAGCCCTAGGAGTATAAGTGTACATTTACACCTTTTAATAAACTTATTTTGGTATTTTTCTATTTTAGACTATTTTGTGACAAAATATTTTAAGACTATCTTAGGGTATTTCTCCATTAAATATAATTTAGCCTTTTATGATACATCTTTCTTTGATTAATAGAAAACAAAATTATTGTATCAAACAATACAAGAAAGCTCAAACACATGCAGGCCCCCCTGGTAGAAAGCTGTAGAAACATAGAATTCCACCCTTAAAAAAACACACATATATATATATGTGGTCTGGTGTTGTTTTTGCATGATACATATATATATATACATATATATATATATGTATATATATATGTATATATATATATATAATTTGGCCAAATTTTCTTAAATGTTCTTTTAGTCCAGTGGTATTATTAGTGAAATTGGATTCAAATAACCCGAGTTCGAATAATCCATGGATCATTGATAGTCTTTTTTTTAAGAAAATAGCTCATGGTCTTTATAAAGTCAGGGCCGCGACTGAACACATGGCAACTTAAGTAAAGAAGAGCTCAAAGATGCAAACCGTAACTTAGAAGAAAATGTAACCATAACAATGACGTTAAGCTTCAATCCAGAAATGAAATTATGACGCTTGTAAGTTGTATGGGTCCTTAACTCAGAGGTTACCTAACTGAAAAGGACTTTAACCATTATGTCAGAGATTCATAGTGAAAGTTTAGAGACAACCACAAATAGTAGAAACACACAAAAATACCAAGAACTCTTTCTTGTATATTAGAAAACTTTTAAACAATCTTTATATACTTGTTTTATTCGAACTACTCTCGGTCACACACAATTAGAAATGGACCAAATTATAATTTCTTAAAGACACACATGTCGAGTTAACCTTACAAAGTCACTCGTCATGTATCCACGCTCAGCCGTCAAAGACAAACATCTTGATCTAGCTTTTTCTTACTTAATGTCGAGCCTAGATCTACCCCACGATCTTTCATATATATGAAAGTCCAACACAATATTCTCTTGCCAAATATTTTGTTAACTTTAATTCTCACTGCTTCTCTCCAAAGAAATCTCTGACAACCAATGATCGGCTACCATGTCATCTTTTCATAACTAACTCTGGCAATGGCATTTTACACTCCATTCTGCATGTGTAACACCTCCAATGCTTCAGCAACGAACAAGATCCTTTTCTTGAGTTTACATTCGCTCCCTTTTTATCTCAGTTTGAAATCTAAGCATCATGCAAAAACAACACCAGACCACAGGAAAAACATGCGCTTCGAGATTTAAACGCATGATAGTTCAAATCAAGTTCATCATTAAAAACGTGCATAAGATACCAATTGTTCCTTGGATATAGGAAATACACTCCAAACAGAAAGTAAAACACATAATGAATCAACAGACTAAATTATGACACAAGAAATAAAGAGAAAATGACTTGAAACAGAACCTGAAAAACACAGACTTTAAAACAAAATCAATTCAGAAGCTTGTCCTCGGTGTTATGTGTCATTTTAAGGATCTGATCATACACCAACTTTTAAAAGTCGAACCTATTCTGATGATGAAGCATATAGAGGAAATTGAAATGATCCTGATTGATGGATGTGTAGCTGGTAGTAGGGATCCAGTTTGAGCACACAAGCTTATAGAGCACTTGATTTATCACTGTCAGGAATTTCAAACTCATGTTCTCACATCGCTTCACCCGGTTCTAGGTGAAAGAAGCACATACACAGTCAATATTCTCAGTGCATTAGTCAAGATCTTCCTCAAACCCAGGTATACAATACATGGAGTTGATAAGACTTGGAGAGAAATCAACCAGAGATCCTCTGACATAGACAGAAACACCATCATCTCGTTCCTCAGCCTCCATAAGAATTGCAATGAATTCTGTTAGCATATCCAGTGACAATGGATCAGAATCGATGACTGTGTAGATCAACCCAGGATCAACAACCTTTTTGACATCAAAAGAGCTTCTTATCTGTGCGAGAGACTGACTTGAATTTGTATGCCGTTGGTCCTTATCTTTAAGATAATGTTAAGACTGTGCTGAACCCGAAACTTGCGATGTTTCAGAGATTTGTACCTTCCAATAGCACCCTTAGTAGCAAACCGAGCAGCAAGTCGCTTGACTTTCAGACGCAGCATATCAGGATTTTCACGGAAGAGCACTTGAAACTTGGCAGCTAGCCTCATAGCGTATCCCTGAGAAAAAAATATAGCGGATTTAGCATCGGCGTCCAAGGAAGTGAGTGATTAAAGTTCCGGTTCAGGAGATTCCGTCACGGGAGTGGATTTTGGATGAGATGGCGCTTGCAGAGTTGGAGGGAGTGAGATGCAGATCTTGAGCTGATTCCTGGTTTCAAAACTGGTATTTTGTACACACCTACCTGACTTGTCTCTAGGAAACATTCTTTGAACCCGATTTCCCCACATCTGTAGCCAAAAGTTTTGAAGAAAATCACCTAGTGTTGATCGGCATTCATGGATGGATGCATTGCATGTTTGTGTGATTGAGCCAGAAATGGTTGAGGAGAGAGTGTACTAGCCAAAAAGTTCCATGTGGGAACCAAAATTTGCACTCTCGATTTCTGTTAAATTAGGAACGCAGGGTAAACTCTACTTTCCCAGAGATCCCGAATATCTACAAAACCACACGCCAATCAATCAGAATACATAATAGATTTTGAAAATAAAGTAAGAATCGAAAAGAGTGCAAATAGATGTCTTATTCCAAATTTGCGTGTGAGCGTTTACAACACGATATGAGCCTAGGCTATGAGAGCTGTTGGCGATATCCCTAGTTCTAATAACTTAAGACTGCAAAACCCTAGTTGAGTCGCAGCTCGAATAACAAAAACGGAAAGTTGACTAAATTCTTTAAGTGCTAAGCTATTTTTGCTCTGAGTGGAGATTTCCGTGTGTCCTCTCCATCATCACCCTTGAAGTCCTTATATACTCCTCTAGAGGTGGTTTGCTCTTTCCCCTTCTGCCCTTGGTCGAATATATCGCTTCGCGGAAATATTCCTTTTTTTCCTCGATCTTCATGATTATCTTCGGAAACTTAACATTTATCCTTTGATCTTAACATTTATTCCTTCGAACTTAAAATTTATCCTTACCTGCAAAATAAAATATAAACCGTCACAAAGTTTGGGCTTGATTACGGATAAAGTAGAGAGTGGGCGTTTAGGCGAGCTTTAGACCTCTTCGGGCTGTTTTTTTACATAGGCGTTTCTACGATTTTATCGAAATAACATTGCTAAGATGAATACGTCCGAGAGTTAGGATATTTCGTATGGGGATTGTGACTCTAGGTGTTTAGTTAACCATTATCATCTCATACAACGGAACCGATCCTTTCTCGAGAAAATGAGTTCTTTTGGTAAAGTTCCAATATCAATCTCGATCGAGACGGAACAAAGATAAGTTCGATCAAGTATCGAAAGAGGGAGTTTAACGAGGACAAGGTGAAACTGGATTTATTTGATCCGAATTTCCGAACGAGCGGGTTGGATTGCTCGTGTCGTGCCTACCAACTCGCCCGTACGGCGAGTTGGATGGTCCGACCGTATGGCGAGTTAGACAGTCCAACTCGCCGTACAGGCAAGTTGGTCCATGCCGTCCAATTCTCCGTACGGGCGAGTTGGTTGATCCGTGTTCCTTTCTTTGAGTTTTTGACCAGAGACTTTCGTTAAGTCAATTTCGAGACTGTATTCATTTAAAAACAAACACTTTTTTTGACCCCAACAGTTAGCCCCACAGCTCGCGAGTTTCGGGCACGATTCTTCCGGGCGATGTGGAGCCGGTTCAGGAATCAATGCCTCCTCTCCCAGTCAAGAAGACGATCGTCTTGGGATTATCTGCGCCTAGCATGATCTCGGCTTCTACGAAAAAGGGTCGTAAGAGACCCTGCTTTAATCCATACGA
>CAJHQP010012326.1:0-12430 GCA_905132765.1 Moricandia arvensis
TTTTCAGGTAATTAAAGTGTACTGGCCCTTACTGTTAATGAAGAAACTCTCAAGGCGCGCATAATTGAAGACGAGCCAGACTATGAAAATGAAGAAGGACCAAGTAATTTGTGGAGCTCATGGCTTACTGTTAAGGAGAAGCCTAACTGGTGGAAAGATCTATATGAGTTAAGATGTGGTTGCAAGAGATTTTTCTAAGAAGAAAGACAAAAGAAAAGTGAATGAAGAAGCATCTTCCTCTAATGCAAGTTTAGAGGACGTTTTGAAAGGGATTGAAGAGAGGTTGATGACCTGTTTGAGTGAAGTGAGTGTGAAGGTGGAGACAATGGATAAAAGGCTTTGTGTCATGGAAAAGAGTCAAGTTGTTTTAAAAAGAAGGTCTAAAAGGATGAAGACAATGGAGAAGCGGCTTGAGGGCATTGAAAAATTGCCAATATTATTTGAAAAGAATGGCAGGAAGTAGAAGGCGATGGAGGAGAGAACTGATGACATTGAAAAAGAAATGAAGAGGAAAGAGAACGAGAAACAGAAGATTTTAACTAACAAAACATGAATTTTGATTAGGATATAAGACATTATGACAGAACGATAGAGGAACCAGAAGAACTTGTAGATGCAGAAATGGTTGAAAATACAGAAGTGGTGGAAGAACCAGAAGGTCAAAAGGCTCAAGAAAATGATAAAGAGGAGGAAAACGAGGAGGATGAGATTCAGATAAATGAAAAAGATAGTGAAAAAGAGGCTCAGAAGAGAGATGAAAGTTCTGAAGAAGAGAAAGAACATGAAGCTCAAGCTGAAGAAGATAAATAATCTGAGGAAGAAAAAGAACAAGAAGTTGAGGCTGAAAACAAAGAAGGTGAAGCCCAGACTCAAGCTGAAGATGTTGGGAAAACATGTGAAGAAGAGAATGAAAAAGAGAGTGAAGAAAATATTGAAACTGAACCTCCAACTGAAGTTGAAGAAGAGGCTGTAAAACTTGAATATTATCTCTTATGCAATATGGGTTTTTGTTGTATGATTGTCTTGCAGCAGGTTTGGACCCAATAGAGTACAAGAGGCAGTCTAAGTCCTAAGAAAACATATTTGTAATACTAGGTTTATTAGGTATTACTAAGACAAAACCATTATCAACATTTTGTAAAAAAAGAAAAGAAACCTATGACACATGTCTAAGTCCTAAGAAAACATATTTGTACTACTAGGTTTATTATGTATTACTAAGACAAAATATTGTCTAATAGTACATCAAGCTAGTAGTAATATTTCATTCTTCATAGTAATACTTTTGCAAAATATAACATTTTTTAGTAATACAACCTCAAGAAATTAAATTTATTAGTAATACCATTGTAGTTAGACAATTTTAGATTATATATAACACATTGGCAAAAAAAAATTTATAGAAATTAATGTAATTTCTGAAATTTATCCCATTATGGCCTTCATATCAAGACATTAGTATAGAAGTGGATTATGAATTATGGAAATTAGAAGTTTTCTACCAATTTGAGAATTTAAGTGTATGTTATGACTAATTGGAAAATAAACACATATATAAACATATAATCACGTAATATATGAGATACATTTTCTAAAAATAAATAATAAGACAAAAACAGAGGTTCTTAGAAAAATGCATATTACATAGTAATTCAAGGTATTTTAAGGTAGTTCCTAGGTAGTACAAGTAGTACCTAGTAGTCCAGATTACACATAGTAGTCTATAGTAGTACCTAGTAGTTCATATTACACATAGTAGTCCGTAGTAGTACCTAGAAGTCCATATTAGACATAGTAGTTCAACGTTACCTACTAGTTCAAAGCACAAGAGTACCATGTTACGCGTATTAGAATGAAGAAGAAAATGCTAGTGATGGAGTTCACACTGGCATGTCTCAGGAAAAGGGGTGTAAATTCCTAACCATGAAGAATTTGATCATGAAACCAATTTCCCTACATTCTATACTCATCAAGGTCTCGCGGCGAATTGGAATCAGTCCAAAAAGAGTTATGGTTTGGAAGTTACACCAGTTACAAGTTGCAGGTGTTCTGCTGCCCGCTCAAGCAAGAGTGATTTGATCTAGAGTGGCTTGGAAGGCAAGGAAGCTGAGAGGCTTTCTCAGCTCAACCTGAGCACGCCTAAGAGAGCTTCTAGAAGGAGATTTGATGTTCAAATGTGGATCTACAAGTTCAAATTCAAATTGGAGTTGTTGGGAGTGGATATTACTATTCCAAACCCAATTATGATGTTCTTGTCTCCTTGTCCCCTTTCATGCAAGTTTAAACTCTATATATGTGTTGTATCTTGATTCTGAATTAAGCAAGTAAGAAGAACAAGTTTCTCACTCTAAATTCGTGGCTCTCTCTCTCTTGCTTGTGTTTAATCAATATTTACAATGTAAGGAGTTAAGCATCATGGTTTAGAGGCTGCCTTAGCTCTTCCTCTCTTAAGGCAGCCTAATACTTGTTAAAATCACCTCTAAACTCTTTATTAATCTTCTCTTACTCTAGCTTACTGATTCTATCTCTTTTTAGTCTTAAGTACACAAACTATAAGTGTTGTGTTACTTCACAAGGATAGATTCATACTAGAGATAGTTTAATTCTAGTTCTTGTATCAATCTCACAGCCACTTTATCTTGTTAGATTCAGATGGTGTGTAGAGTGTTTTGCCTGAGAGGATTCAATCACAAGTTGATTGTCTCTTCCTTGTAGTTGTGAGTTCTTGTTGTTGGTAGAAGGGAATTTAGTCACAAGTTGACTGAATACTCTCTTGACGTGAGACAAACACTCATGAATTCTAACATGGTATCAGAGCCTTGTTGCTCTTCTTGGGATGAACTCACTTCTTTTGTGTCTGTTTCTTCATCTGAAACTCTCTCTCTCTCTCTCTGACTTAAATTAGTTTTGAGGAGCTATGTGGCTAGGATTCAAAACTTGGACAGTAGAGAGTTTAGATGAGTTATGATTTCAAAATCTGAGTGTTTACTCAAGATGCAAGTCTTTAAAAGTTTTTTTTTAAAATCAATGACTCTCCCCTTGATCTCCTCATTGTTTAAGCTTTTGGATGAAAGAATAAAGTCTGTTCATACCTGCTTGAGGGAGGGAGAAAAGATTAAACTTGTGTCTTGAAAAACACTTGAAAAAAAAAATCGATTTCAAAGATATGTGTGTTCTTTGAAAGGATTTTGAATTCTGAAAAATGTTTTGCATTGTGATTTGAAACTCTTTTATTCCTCTCCTCTTGTTTCTCTTAATAAGCTTGGGCTATTAAATCTGTAAAAATCTATGCTTGAGGAATGGAGAGTGAATTAAAGGATTGTTTTGAGTTTGAATACTCTTGAAATTGTTTTTTTTGAAAATTGATTTTCTTTATGAAAAGGTTTTGGGAAGTATTTTTAAAATTCTGGAAAAGTATTTTAAAATTATTTTTGATAAGTTCTTGATGAATTCTTGGTTTATTAAAGCCATTGTAAAAGGTTTTTATTCCTTAGAAAATTTTTTTTAAAAAAATTGCTCTACAAGATTTCTTTGAAAGAAAAGGTTTTCTTCTCTTGGCCTTTATGGCTTTTGAACTTGGTTGATGGATAAAGAATTGTATTCCATTGACTCTTGTTCTGTTCTCCAGAAATCACCTTTGTGTGATCTAATCTCTTAATGAGTTATTGTTGTTGTTAAGGTTGCAGGAATCTCTTGAAGGGAGCATGTCCTTGCATCCATGTAATGAAAGACTGGTTGAGAAGTCATTGCCCCTCCAGAATTGGTGATCAACCATGAACACCTTAGGGCTGTGGTTTGATGTTTTGCTCAGCCATAGAACCTCGAAGGTCATGGACTGAAGATGCTTCCGCTTATACTCTCCATCTCACCATCATCCACGACACTTTTGGTTACTCATTCTCTCACTCTCTTGTTACTCATTCACTTATTCACTGGTTACTTTTCTTAAATCATTGGGATCAGAATTGGTGAGTTATCAAGGTCTGATCCTAGTGTGTGTGGTCTAATTCTTGCTGGAGTTTGAGTGGTGTTTCAGGTACACAAGTGTTGTCTTTGTTCATCACCAGTCCAAGACAAAGAATAAGGACATTGTCCATGCTGATCAGAGCCTACACATGATGTATATTCCTGTGTCATTCAGAGCCTACACATGATGTACATTCCTGACCATGGAGAGATGTTTTGTGTGTGAAACCGGTTGAAGAAGCGCAGCCTGTTTGGGTGTTGAGCTCCTGGTTCAAAAGACTTACAAGAGGCAGTGGAGAAAAGACTAAGGGAGGAACCGGTTGACTTAAGCGCAGCTGTAGGGGTGATGCGCTCCTGGTTTCAATACTCAATGTGCTCACTTCCAAGCTTGATCCTTCACTTATTCTCTCCGGATCATGCTTGAGGAGGGGTAATGGTGAGCTATCCTGAAGGTCCAAGTCGTCCATTTCCTCACCTCAGATAATTTGGAGGATTCAAGTGTCCAAGAGACACTCCTCACCATTCATACCGACCATATGCAAGGGGAGTAACCATTTCAATCTATAAATATGAATTGATTGGTTTATGCCTTGAGAATTGATGCAAGTGTTTATGCATTATGTAGAAGGTACTTGGAGTTCTATATAGGAGAAGCTGGTAGACCATAACTCTCCTTGAAGATGGCAAGAAGTCACAAGAAAGAGACCATAACTCTCCTTGAAGATGGCAAGAAGTCACAAGAAAGAGGGAGACAACGAACCAGCTTGTAGAAGAGATGATCCAAGAAATGATGTGCGCAAGTTATGGAGTTCATACTTGCTGCTTAAGAAAGGCCTTGATCCAGAGTCTATGTGTCCAACCACACTGGTTCTAAGACACATAGAACTCATTGGCCAATCCCTAGGCTTTGTAGAAGTCCACTCTTTTTCCCTTAGAAAGTTTTGTCCCATGAGGTTTTCTTGCTAAGGTTTTTAATGAGGGAGCTTCTTCAAGGTTCCAAGCTTGCCCAAGGATCTCCTATGGTCAAGCTTGAGGGGGAGTATTAGAATGAAGAAGAAAATGCTAGTGATGGAGTTCACACTGGCATGTCTCAGGAAAAGGGGTGTAAATTCCTAACCATGAAGAATTTGATCATGAAACCAATTTCCCTACATTCTATACTCATCAAGGTCTCGCGGCGAATTGGAATCAGTCCAAAAAGAGTTATGGTTTGGAAGTTACACCAGTTACAAGTTGCAGGTGTTCTGCTGCCCGCTCAAGCAAGAGTGATTTGATCTAGAGTGGCTTGGAAGGCAAGGAAGCTGAGAGGCTTTCTCAGCTCAACCTGAGCACGCCTAAGAGAGCTTCTAGAAGGAGATTTTATGTTCAAATGTGGATCTACAAGTTCAAATTCAAATTGGAGTTGTTGGGAGTGGATATTACTATTCCAAACCCAATTATGATGTTCTTGTCTCCTTGTCCCCTTTCATGCAAGTTTAAACTCTATATATGTGTTGTATCTTGATTCTGAATTAAGCAAGTAAGAAGAACAAGTTTCTCACTCTAAATTCGTGGCTCTCTCTCTCTTGCTTGTGTTTAATCAATATTTACAATGTAAGGAGTTAAGCATCATGGTTTAGAGGCTGCCTTAGCTCTTCCTCTCTTAAGGCAGCCTAATACTTGTTAAAATCACCTCTAAACTCTTTATTAATCTTCTCTTACTCTAGCTTACTGATTCTATCTCTTTTTAGTCTTAAGTACACAAACTATAAGTGTTGTGTTACTTCACAAGGATAGATTCATACTAGAGATAGTTTAATTCTAGTTCTTGTATCAATCTCACAGCCACTTTATCTTGTTAGATTCAGATGGTGTGTAGAGTGTTTTGCTGAGAGGATTCAATCACAAGTTGATTGTCTCTTCCTTGTAGTTGTGAGTTCTTGTTGTTGGTAGAAGGGAATTTAGTCACAAGTTGACTGAATACTCTCTTGACGTGAGACAAACACTCATGAATTCTAACAACGCGGTGGTGGCAGAAGTACTTCCACATTCAAAATACTCATACAAACGCCAGCTCTCCTTCCCCTGTCCCTGCCTTTTCCCCTTCCTCGTCCTTTTCTTCGTCCACGAGATTTTCTGGCTGATGGAAACCTTTGCTTTTGAGTGGATCCTTTCTTTGCTTCATATATCGGGGGAAGAACTTTAAGTGCCCGAATCTCATATGGTATGACCCATTCAGACATATGAGGAACAAGATAAATCGTCTTCTAGTATGCCAATGCCTACAACTCCACCAAATAATATTTTGAACAAAACTCTTGTAGACGGAGATCCCTTCCTATGCTTAAGAACTTAGCAGCAATTATTATATGAACACATGAAATTTTGTCTATATCAAAGCACCTGCAGCTGCACATTTTTCTGTCCAAATCAACAATATAAATCTTTCCGTCACTCCCATTGACTCAAGATGGAAGTTGTTTATCTCAATAACATCTAAGCACCTTGCTTCCAGACATCTTTTTGCCACATCCTTTTCCACTATAGGAACAAGCTTCTTGTGATTGGTATTTCAGCTGCCTTTTTCCTATGTTTGTTAAACCATTCAACCATTTTCTTAATGATAACATCAATCATCGGTAGCATGAAGTATTTTCGCGCTTCTTTAAGGACACCATTAATTGATTCAGCTGCATTAGTTGTGTCAACATTGTATCTGTCTCCTTCAAAGTAACATCTTGTCCATTTTCCCACTTCAACACTTTTTTCGAGATACAATGTTGCAGAAGGATACTTTATGGAAAAAGCACTATAGCAATCATCAAACTCAGCCACTGTATAAGCATGTGCGCACTCTCCAAACTTGCTTGCGCAATTGTCTTTATGGTTGATAACATGTCCTTTGTCATTTTGAGACAAATGCCAGATACAATACTCATGTGCGGCCGTTGGGAACACCTCACGTATTGACTTAATCAAGCTTACATTTCTATCCGAAAGAAACACCAAACCGGGTTCATATGATATTACTGACCTCAACTTATTCATAAACCAGATACAGCTATCATCTCTCTCACCATCAACTACACCAAATGCAATAGGGTAGTGGTGATGATCAGGATATTGAGCCGTCGCAACAAGCAGAACTCCACTATAAACATGCTTAAGATGTGTTCCATCCACAATGATAACTTTCCTCATCACTGTGAACCCTTCTATGGAAGCTCCAAATGCAAAAAAATAGATACTTAAATATTTTCGCCGCATCCACGTCAATATAACTTACTGAGTCAGGATTCTTCAACTTAAGCATGTACATATAAGAATGTAGCATAGAAAAACTCTCTTCCAGAGTACCTCACACTTCATTGGCAGCCATCCTTTTTCCTCTCCATGCTGTGGAATAGGATACATCAACACCAACCTTGTGGGTAACCATACTGATCAGATCATTTGGTGTTGGAGTGTCATATCTACCGGGATATTCTTCACCCAAAACAGATGCAACAACATGTGTTGTGCCTCTCCTTCTATTTCTAAGGGTACTTGTAGTAACAACTGGGCATGTATGAGACTTGATGTAAGTTATAACCGTCCAAAGATCTGAATTCTTAAGCTTTGCTACTCGCAAATACCATTTGCAACCTTCTTTGACTCCTCGACATTTTGCCACAAATCTCCCAACATCAGACTTAGTTGTTTCATAATCAAAATCATTCTTATGTGCACCCCTCTGAACTAGAACTTGCACAAATGTTTTAGTTCTGAATTCTTGACCCTTAACCACATCGGTACCATCATCACATTCTTCATGTACTACTGTTGTGGCTTCAACTCCTGGTCTTACGTCTTCAATGTCCGCTCTTACTTCTGTTGCTTCATATCCATGCTCTAAATTCTCATGCATCTCACAGTCTTCTTGTTTGATTGTGTAGAGCGTGACCACACCATCCATCTCAGCTTCCCCAGTTCCATCTTCCCCAGTTCCATCTTCCTCAGTACCATCTTCCTTTATTCCATCTTCCTCAGTTTCATCTTCCTTGGTTTCATTTGTATCAACATCCTCTCTATCAGAAAGACCAACATAGCTATCACCAGTTCCATCATCCTCACCTGAAAGTGGTAGACCACCATTTGTATCATCTATGTCATTGCTGATCTCCACATATAGAACACTTCTACATTTTTCATTATTCACTTGCATTAGATAACCTAAAACGTCTTCATCACACCAAATATATGATGTCTTGTTCGAATACAATACCATTGGAAAATAACTAATCTTCAGAATCCCATCTCCATCTGCCGTAATCTTTCTGTGTATACGTTCAACCAAATCAGAATATGTAACCTCTTCCACAGGTGTCTTCATCACTAGAGTGTGAATTTCATCTTCTCCCGAGATTCATCTTATCTCATTCCCATCCTTTATGTAACTTCTCCCATAGTCAAAACATATGATTGTAATACGAGATGTCATAGTTTTCCCTGAAAAAAATAGAATTATTATTAATTAACAATTTAAAGAAACTAAGTTGTTCAAGAACTTTGATACATAGTCTATCCATTAATACTAGTAATACACGTTTGACTTTAGTAGTACTAGTAGTTCCACTAGTTCCTAGAATTTTCAGTTTCATTGATTTAACCCTTTTAACTGACCACGAAACTGTTATACAACCCACAATATATTCTACCACCATTTTAATGTATTATTTTGCATCAAAACATCAAAATAAGCACAAATAACAAAACATTCCTTAACCTTCATTTCATATTTTTATACCAATATACATGAAAGTTTAGTTTTCCATCAAACTATGTGTTTTTAAACGACCAAGAAAGTGTTATACAACCTACATTACCAACTAACACAATTTAATGTCATTTTTTCCTTCAGAATTGTGTTAAATATGGAGATATATACATAATCTTCTTTTAACTTCATTTATATATTTATTTAAAAATCGATGATTTTATAGCTAATTTTTGATCTTTTTCGTTACCCATAATGTATATAACGTAAACAATGCATTTAGATAAAAAAATTATGAAAAACGATATTAAGTTACCTCAAAATTCACTTTCAAAATCGTCAATGGAGTTCATGAAAAAAAGAAGGTTGAATGGTGGTTGGGGAATAAAGAAGAAGATGGACATGTGTTGGAAAGAGACTGGGCGTTTGGAGTGGGGATCGCAGGTAGATATATGTTTAATGCATAGGATTTATGAGAGAAAAAGAGAGATGCATGATATTTAAATATTAAAATACTGTTTGGTTCGCGAGTTTAAATCTGTGAAAACCACAAATAACAGAAAATAATATAAAAAGAGGGTAATAGGAGAAAGACAAAAAAGTTAAAAAAATGGGATAATTAGAAAAATGATAGATTATCAAGAATAACTTTTTTGTAACTGGGTCATATTAGAATACTTTACGAGATTATTACTATAGTTCTTTTTCTAAATCATGATTGGATAAATCAGCAGTAGATTAATATCATATACATATATTCAGCAACATATATATATATATATATATATATAATAAAATTTATAACAACTTTTGTTTCGTTGAATAAATAAAAAAATCATAATTCTGAAAATTTTCATAAAGTAAATTACATCTCTTAAAAATTTGATAAAACATATTTGTATAATAATAAAACAATGATTCTGTATTAAAAATTATTCCATAAATCCATTGCAATATGGTTTTACAACCCCTTCATATACGGTCTTGAACCAATTATTCTTTTACAACTACTTCAACGTCATCACCCAATGGAGATTGTTGATCATTATTTTCTCTCCAGTCAATATCAAAGTCAGGATCATGTATGGTTTACTTGTGTACACAATTATGTAGCGTCATAGTTACTATAACAAATCTTTTAGTTGTAATGTTGTACATTTCCTAATTTTGCATTATCCTCAATTTTCCTCTCCACACTCTAAATATTCTAGTGATACATCAATATGAAAAATGGCGACGGTTAAATTTTTATTTATGATTACTAAGCAGAGCTTGATTTTGAATATATTGTCTATATTGCCTATATTGTCTATATTGCCTATATTGTCTCAAATACCCACACCGTAAAAGGTACCTTGAATCAACAAGGTAATACTTACCTACATGTGAATGTGAAAAATTAGGATCACCTTACATAGTCAAAACAAGTGCTTTTGCATCATGCATAAACCCAGGCTTACCAATATATATATATATATTACATATCTATGTTGCAAATTGCAAGAATAGTCATGCTGCAAACGCCTTTGTGTTCCAGTCCCGTTGTTGATCTCGTTTTGATATGACAAAATGTACATGTATCCTATCCATTGCACCAATAAATCCTTTAAAATATGGCCAATAACTCTTGTCAGCTCGCAATTTAAGATGAACTTAAATAAGACTCATAGGATCTGATTTAAACATATCTTTTACATATGTTCCAAGACATCATAACCTCGTGAAATTGTATGAATATCGTCTCTTGTGAATGTCCAAACATTTTCATGGCATTCCGTTAGATAATATTATGACCATAAATGTGTGGAAATATTAGCATATTTTCTTTTACTATCACATTAGGAGATGATCTCATCTTGTATTTCTTTTCTGTGGTATCACATAGCTCAACAAATACTTTAGTATGCATTCTCTAAAGAAAGCTGCATTGATCTTGATGACCATGAATCAACTCTTCAACAAATTGACGACCTCAGTTGGGATGTGCACACAATGTTTGCTTAATAATATTCATTGTTATATAGTTATTTATTTATTGAGAATCATCTTCATCAGTATCATGCACTATTTTCCAACACAGTCGGAGAATCTGTATATAAAATTAAACAAAATAATAAACAACTTATAAATTAACGCACATAATAATTTTTATTTAAATCCAAAATAAATAAAACCCACTAAATAATAAATAAATAATAAAAATCAAGTAGATTCAATCTCTCCCAAAAAAACTCCTCACAAAATAAATTTTATTTTAATGATTAACCGCTATGTTTATGACCAATCATTTGCTCCACATAATGAAGTGCAAACATGTTAAATGGTTATGTCAGAAATTAAGGCCGATGACATCTCCAATGATGCATATTTTATTGCATCAGAACATTCACAAAAAACTTTTGATAAATCTGCTTAGTTGTCAGTGTTGGTTGCTCCACGTTTACGTTTATTTCAGTGTTCATGGTTTGATCTTTCATCGAAAGTTGTATGAATGGTTGTTGGTGTAGACTGCATGTTCTCAGTTTGTCCATTGACGAAGTAGAAAGCAACATGTCTAGATAATCACTAACAAATAATGTGTTAATGTCAAATTGTGTTCCAGTCACATATCCTTGTTGAGTTCCACTAAACAATTTTCCAATAAGTTTTTATTTGCTAAAGATTTCTTAAAAAAATTTACCCACCTCGTTTCCTATTTTTTTAATAAACTAGTTAGTACATTATTATTTATGCTAAAATATATTGAAAAATAATATTTCATAATTTTGATGCGCTTACTTAATTATATTTGACCATCCCACCATTCGTTTTCCGTTATTTATGTGATACGGTTAACAATCACTCTGATATACTTGCATAGTCTATTGTAGAAATCGTACCACGTTTTCAAGTCACGAAAATGGTTTACAAAAAAAATTCATACTAAAGCAAACCTAGTAGCTTCTTTGAACTTCTTTCTCACACTTAGTTTTCCTTCTTTTGTAAAAGTTTTGTCTATCCAATTTTCTTTATCAAATTGAAGTAAAAACATCTCTATGAATGTTTGAGAAATTTGTTTATCCACTTTATATTAATCTATAACAAAAATACATATATCAATAATTAATTTAATATTTTACTAAATTAAATAAAGAAAAGAAAAATATTTACCTCTTTCTAAGAAAATGATGTCACATTTGTGTTGTTTAACGCACTATTATTTACACCATCATTATTTTTACCATTGTTTACACCACCATTATCTTCACCATTGTTATTTGTCATATCTTACAAATATTATAAAAACATATATTAAATTTGTATCATATAAAACCATACTTAAAATAATAGATTATCATTCAAATCATAAACGACATTACAATAATATAGTGCAGAAATATTATGAACTAATGAATTAATCAATTAATATCAGTTTAAAATGATGTACATGCGATATGTTTATACTTAAGTACTAAAATAATTATCTAATGAAAAAAATAAAAACTAGTGCATAGTGAAATTAGTATGAAAAGAAAATAATAGTTCATACTCAATTAATAAAACTCTAATTACTACGACAAGAAATCTTATATGCAACTTAAAACTAGTTCATAATCAAATTAATATGACACAAACATAAAAGAAAGCCAGATGAACTTATTTAATATTGGGCGTAACATATTATTGATCTTCTTTTTCCATGGAACTTGTGTTCATAATCAAATTTCACCATAAATCAATAATATAAAA